>JASDQU011101880.1:0-15112 GCA_032191745.1 Picea mariana
TTGAAACACTTTAACTCTTGTTTTCTGCTCCATTGTCATTCTTGTGTATCTCTTCTTTCTCAACCTTGATTTCTGGTTAATGTTCTTTGTGTTCAACATTGTTTCAAGTTCTTGGAATATGAGTTCATTTTTAATACTTACAGATTCTACAAAATTCTCATAAGTGGACTGTTGTTTCTCTTTCTAAGTACAATTATCAATGTCCTGCTCAAGAGATTCTTCCAACATTAGCTCATAGTAATACTTTATTTCTTCAGGACTCCACTTCATAAAAAATGACTCAGGTTCTATATTTGTAATGCAGTCTTCTTCTTCTTCAGTGTCCATACAGTCCTCATCATAATGTAATGTTTCTTTGCATTCATCACAATATGGCTTTTGATACAACATCACCAACATCATACAACAACCAAGAAGGCCAAGATGAAAGAACAATTGATGAGTCAATTGTTAAAGTTATGTTGTAAGCCTAGTTGAGACTGAGACCAGCAAGCATGTTATGTTCTTCTCTGTTATGTTTGGTAGAAAATCCATTTCTCCATTAAGGGGGAGTGTTGGAATAATGTAGAAATTAGGATACTTAGTTAAGATTTACGTAACTAAGTTGTTCATGTTTAGGTTTGCATTAGTTTCAGATCCACATTTATAGGAGATCTGTTGAAGTCTGTTTCATGCACCTTGTGCTATATATATGTAATTGATTTACATTAAAAGACAGATTATGTGAGCGTAGACTCACGTGTGATGTGCCCTTGTGGCCTCACTGTTATTGATTTTAATATGGTATCAGAGCTTGAGGGGATTGGGCGAACTCCCTCACAGGAGTGCCCAGGATCCTGAGAGCGAGTTGCCCGCTGYTGCCAAGGTCTGTGGAAGCTGCAAACAGAGCAAGGTTAAAGGAGAGATTGCAACAAATAAGACTGAAAACTGCAGAGGATGCTCTAGATCTRGTGAAGAAGTAGCAGTGTGGAGAAATCGTTGTTGTGGATGATTACCCTTACAAGGCCAACGATGGCAGCTATGATGCTTACAGAAAAAATGCCCATGTGGTRACAATCGATGACTACGAAGATGTGCCTGAGAACGATGAGAAGTCATTGAAGAAGGCCGCGACGAATCAGCCGATTAGCATTGCCATCGAAGCCAGCGGGAGGGCGTTCTAGTTTTATGAATCTGGAATGTTCACTAGCACCTACATAACTCAGCTGGATCACGGTGTGACTCTGTTGGGATATGGCTCAGAGTCCGGCATAGACCACTGGATTGTGAAGAATTCTTGGGGAAAGAGCTGGGAAGGGTTTCATCAGACTGCAGAGGAACATTGAAGGGGTTTCAACGGGTATGTGTTGTATGGTGATGGAGACATTACTATGAGGGAGCCGACTATGTGCACATCATAGAGTCAATTTTACAAGACAATTGTGGAATCTCTTATGTTTGTGAATCAACCAGATCTGTGCTCGGGTCCTGACGACGGTCATTGTAGAGAATTTACAAACTTCTGTTACATAAATATATTTATGTAACATACTGATGACTCGAATTTTGAGGAACGAATTATGCAACATTTGGCAGCTGTTGTGATAAGCATCACCGGAGCTCTGTTTTGAATCAACGTGGATAACCCAAACACTCACTTGCAATTGGATCTCCACATGGCATCCTTCAAACCCTGGATCACAGTTTGGCGGTATGCTTGGCCATAAGTCGCATTCAATTCCTGTGTAGTATGGTGGTGGCGGTGTTCACTCAAAGAAGGGAAATGTTTACAGTTTTAGGGTTCACCGTAATATTTAACAAAGAAAGAGACGAAAAGAAGACCGGTGCAGAAGAAGGCGCTAACCCAGTCAAAATTCAGGCAGCGAAAGACGAACATGCAAAAGGAGAGTTTTAGTCCAAGCAGAGAAAATGGCTATGTTGAGCTTGAGAGGTAGTGTTTATGGATGAGTCGGACTAAAGGACTCATTTTTTTGAGTTTTGGAGAGGAGCTACAATTGTTTAGTAAAGGAGTCGTAAAGCGAGAGGCTGTTATTGTTGGAGTTTGTTGTTGTTCGTGCCATTACATGGAGGTGTTATAGTGAAATGAAGTGAGGTGTACGTGCCCATTCCGTCGGACTCACACATCCTCCAAATCAAGTCACAAAAGTGAGATTGATTAGTGAGTGAAGTTGTCATGGGTTGGGAAAGGAGGTTGAAATAGCTCCGGAGAGAGATGAAACACATGTGGAGAAAGAATTAGCAAGAGGAAATATATTTTGCAAGTAAATATAAAGTGTCTTCAGCAGTAGCAGAGGAAAACATACCTGATGGAGACCAAGATCAGATTGCGGATCTGGAGCAGATTGATGAAGATGAAGAAATCAATGCAATAATGAAAAGGTTAATGCCAATTTTACCATCATTTTCAGGTAAAAATTTTGATCTTTGGAAAATGAAAATGGAAGGTTTACTTGGATCAGTAGATTTATGGGAATTTATTCAAAATGGTTATGAAGATCCTACTGAGAAGAGAAGAGATAAATTAACATTATATCCTGTTAGTTCAACATTGAATAATGACATCATGTCTGCTCTGTTATATGAATTTGGTGAAATAGAGAATGCAAAAATGTTTTGGGATAATCTAGAGATGAAGTTTAGTGTGAGGGGGAGCAAGATAGCTAAAGACAAAATTAATCACGTCACTGTTGTTGAAAATGGTGAGTGTATTGATAGTCTTATAACTGAAATAAAAACTGGAAATGATTGCATTGAAATCGCAATGATTGATGATGAAAGCGTGTATGTAGTTGATTGTGATAATGAGAATGAAAACCTTGTGGAGGAAGATCTCTTTGAAGGAGAGACATATGAAGTCGGATTTGATGAAGACAATTCATCTAATGAAGAGTGGTCAAAATTGATGCATGAGAAACATCTTATTGATGAGTTGTTGTTTGGTGAGAAGAATGGTCCACTTGCATACACAAATCAAGTGGAAGACAACTTTATTGTTGCAGAGAAGGAAGAGAAGGAAGATGAAGAGGAGAAAAATCAAAAAGCTCTCTTAGAAGAGCAAAATGAAATGAGCAAAAATTGTATTGATACTCTAATGAATGTTTTTGAGTGTGCAGGGTTTACTAAGGAAGAATGTGATGTGAAGCACTTAGGTGACGTGCCAGATAAGTTTGATGAAGAATTAGAACTTATTAAGGAATGGTTTCAAAAGCCATATTGTGATGAATGCAAAGAAACATTACATTATGATGAGGACTGTATGGACACTGAAGAAGAAGAAGACTGCTTTACAAATATAGAACCTGAGTCAATTTTTATGAAGTGGAGTCCTGAAGAAATAAAGTATTACTATGAGCTAATGTTGGAAGAATCCCCTAAGCAGGACATTGATAATTGTACTCAGAAAGAGAAACAATAGTCCACTTATGAGAATTTTGTAGAATCTGCAAGTATTAAAAATGAACTCATATTCCAAGAACTTGAAGCAATGTTGAAGACAAAGAACATTAACCAGAAATCAAGGTTGAGAAAGAAGAGATACACAAGAATGACAATGGAGCATAAAACAAGAGTTAAAGTGTTTCAAGTTTGGAGCAGGAAACGCAAAAAGAAGGATAAACATCATACAACAACCAAGAAGGCCAAGATGAAAGCACAGTTGATGAGTCAATTGTTAAAGTTATGTTGTAAGCCTAGTTGAGACTGAGAGCAGCAAGCATGCTATCTTCTGCTCTGTTATGTTTGGTAGAAAATCCATTTCTCCATTAAGGGGGAGTGTTGGAATAATATAGAAATTAGGATACTTAGTTAAGATTTACGTAACTAAGTTGTTCATGTTTAGGTTTGCATTAGTTTTAGATCCACATTTATAGAAGATCTGTTCAAGTCTGTTTCATGCACCTTGTGCTATATATATGTAATTGATTTACATTAAAAGACAGATTATGTAAGCGTAGACTCATGTGTGATGTGCCCTTGTGGCCTCAATGTTATTGATTTTAACATTTAGTTTAAAAAACAATTAGAAAATTACCATAAATGAAATCTCCTCATCCATTTTGAGGTTATATGTATTTGATTTTGATTAGTTTTGTATCGAATAAAATTAAAATATTGAAAAGCCCTCGTATTCTTATCCTGAAGCTCTTTTACGATACATGATAGGTATTTTTATGAGCATCAGATGGGGATAAGGTAGTTTTTAAATGAGTATCACATGGGTTGGTTTTTCTATGATGTAATCATAGCTTCAGCACATACAAAATCAAATTAAAGAAGCACTCTTCAGCATAACGTTATACGCGATGTAGAATCAAATTTATAGAATGTGAAATTTTAATACATAAATTTCAAATAAATTCGTTTATTCAAAGTGGAAATATATGTTAATAGAATGTCAAGTGTTTGTTCCAATTTTTCTCCTGAGATATTGCAAAACTTAGAAGAGTAATTAAAATTTATAGATCAATACATATTCAAATAAACATAATTTAATTATTTAAAAAATATAACAAAAATCATTATTTTTATCAGAAATTTTAAAAATCATAGTTGAAATTTGGAAAGTGGATGTACTACATCAAATTAATTTAGAATAGTTATAAAAATAATGGAAGACTAATGATTTTGGTTGTTGTTTATATTTATATTTTTTCTTTCTATATATATATAGTTGGACCATGTAATAACTAATCTACTACACTAGTAATCTTTCTTACTATGTCACAAGGCAACGCCCTATTAACTCATCATGAAATAACACACGAGTTGACAAAGCTCTATAAGGATCTCCTCTCAAAACCCAAGTTGGATTGCACCTCAGCAATAGAGCGGGTGACCCAAAATATCCCAACTATAATCACCCAGGAACATAATGAGGCTCTCATGACACCAATAACGCAAGCAGAAGTGGATGAGGCTATTGAGGAGTTACCCATAGGCAAGGCTCTAGGTCTAGATGGTTTCACAACATACTTCTTCCACTCGTGTTGGCCAATGTTAACGGAGGAAGTGTGGCAACTAGTGGAGGAATACCACAGCTCACACAAAGTTCTTCCATCACTAAATGACACTTTCCTCACCCTAATACCCAAAGAAGAAAGATTCACAAATCTGAAGAACTTTAAACCCATAGCTCTTTGCAACGTGATCTGCAAAATCATTTCCAAGGTCATAGCTCTAAGAATAAAGCCAATTCTACCCTTCATCATCTCCAAGGAGCAATCAGGATATGTCGAAGGAAGGAAAATCATGGATAGTGTCATACTTGTCCATGAAATCATTCACTCACTCAAAAGCACTCTTACTCCAGGTATGCTTCCAAAACTTGACCTTCAAAAGAATTTGACAAATTACACTGGCAACACATGAAAGCACTCCTATCGGCTTTTGGTTTCAACAAGGATTGGGTCTCTTAGATAATGAACCTCATTTCCTGAACCTTTTTCTCAATCCTCATCAATGGTGTCCCCTCTCACCCCTTCTCCCCCTCAAAAGGAATAAGGCAAGGCGACCCTCTCTCCCCTTTCATTTTTTTCATAATGGCTGAAGGTCTAGGATGCTATATCAAGGCTTCAATTCAAAATGGATCCCTCCAAGGCCTTCCTCTTCATGCGTTAGAACTGACAGCCTCCCATAGTCAATTTGTCAATGACACACTGCTAATGAACACCCCCACTGCGTAAGAAGAAATTAAAATAAGCTCCATCCTCTCTGATTTCAACAAAGCCTCTGGCACCACCTTTAATCTGGCCAAATTGCAACTCTTCTTTTTTAATACTCCCGTGGAAATCCAACAACACCTTTCTCAACTTTTGAATACCCATGTCTGCACTCTGCCCTCTCACTACCTGGTACTCCCTCTTTCTGACTCAGTATCCAGAAACATCTCATGGGACTCTCTCCTACTCTCCATCACCAACCGTCTTAGAAAATAGACTTTTCTCTCTCTCAATCTTCCAGCCAGAATCGTTCTCTTAAAGTCAATCCTCCAAGCCATCCCAACTTACCTCTTCTCAGCCCTAGCTACCCCCCAATTAGTCATAAAGAAAATAAGGAATCTGCAAAGAAATGTTTTATGGCATGGACACAACCCGAACAAAAAATGGGTCCTAGTCAGCTGGGACAAAGTCTACAAGCCCAAATCTTTAGGTGGTCTGGGCCTCCGGGACCCTGGAAAATTAAATAGCACCATGGGAGAAAGAATTTGGTGGATATGGCTCAAAACACCAACAAAGATCTGGGCAAAAATCTGGAAATGAAAATATGACCCAAATATGCACCAAAGTCAACTTATAAGAATGCAGGAGAAAATTCAAGGCTCCAACATCTAGAATGCGTCCTAGAAAAATCGACCACTCATACAGGAACATGCTTTTTGGGAAGTTCGCAATGGCCAGAATGCCCTATTATGGATGGATTCCTGGCAGCAAATGCCACCCCTTCAATTGGAAGAAAATATACAATCCTGCAAAAATCACATTCAATATCTTGTCACTCTCAAAGTAGCAGATTTGTGGACAGATACCCCAAGTAGCTCTCCCTGGCAAAGATGGAAATCTACTCATCAGGAACTCCAAGATTCAATGTAATCTGAACTGAAGCAATGGAAACAAGCTACAACCCAAAGGCAAATATAGAAAAACACAGAACAAGACATTCTTAGATGGGGATACACACCTCATAGAAGCTTTACTCTCAAGGAGGGATACACTCTTCAGGAGAAATTCCACAATCTTCGGAAAGATAGCATCTGGAAAACAATATGGAAATCAAAACTCTGGCCCAAAATCTCTACATTCCTCTGGCTTCTACTCCAGAACAAGATCTTAACCTGGGACAATTTTCAAAGACGAGGTTTCATTGGCCCCTTGATTTTCCATCTCTTCCATATCCATGCAGTAACCATGGAGAACCTCCTAAACAATTGTCCATTCAGTGAGAATATTTGGAACCAAACCAAGCCACTCTGTTCATGAGAAGAACCAAACAAGTTAAAAACAACATCATAAGCACCATCCGGGACTGGGGCTCCATCTCCTTCAAAAATCCTTTCCTAAACAGAACCTAGCAACTCTTACCAGGATTTATAGTTTGGAAACTATGGAAAGAGAGGAATAAAAGAATATTTCATTCCTATCCCTCTCCTCCCACCCTCCTCTGGAATGCAATCCTCCTGCATCTCCAGGAAACTCTTTAGCTACAATTATGGACCAAGGAAAATTTCCTCATCGACCTAGGTGAGTTGTCGCTCCTCAACTCTTGGTGCTTCTCGTTTGCTCACTCCACCCCTCCTCAGCAGCCCCCCTAATTTCAGAATCCTTCAGTCCCTCTAAGTGTCTCCCCCCCGCGGCCAGGATTCTATAAGGTCAACTTTGATGGCGCATCAAAAAGGAAATCCATGACACTCAGGCTATGGAGCAGTCAAAAGAAATAGCTTGGGCCAAATACAAAGCCTCATTGCAGAAAATCTCAGATGCAACACCAATAACTCAACATAAATTTGGGGTCTCATCAAAGGAGTGAAAATGACTCTAGATCAAAACCTCACTTATTTGATCATTGAAGGAGACTCCAAAATCATAATAGACTTGGCAACAAAAATCTTGAATGGTAGAAATCCAAGGAAAATCACTCCCAGTTGGTGCCTCCTTGGCCCTCTTTACATTTTCTAGGATCTTCTCAGACATTCAGAAAAGTGCGAACAAAGTAGCAGACAGACTGGCCAATGCAAGGGTTGACTCTATGCAGCAGATCATTCTCCACGATTCCAAGCAGTCCCAAACCTCACTCCCTCTAGATCCAATGCGAGGAGCTTGCCCAGCTGGATGGCCCTAATCCAGATGGGGTGCCACCTCTGTCTACTCAGAAATTCTTCCAAGTCAGAAATGATAAGAAACTCAGGAGAGAGGGAAACCGTAAGCATCAGTGTAGAAGATATTCAACCGAAATATCTTTTTGGGAGCTCGACAATTGGGGGTCAGGAGCATGAAGTAGGTTGTTTTCCAAATTCACGAAGTCACGAAAAGCATGAGAGAATCTGGAACATTGGTGCTCGAGGAGATATGGACCGTTCGTGCTCGAGGAGATTTGGACCATCAACCGATGATTTCGGGAACTTAGAAATCGGGAGTCAGGATCTCGGTAGGAGCTATCTGCCCAAGTCGTGAAGTCGCGAAATGCGAGAGACGATCTAGACCATTAATCCCAAGGAAATTTGGATCGTCAATATGGTCCCGAAGGACTCACAATTTCAGGTATTGGAAGAAGGGGAACACTCAGTTCTTCGCTATCCCAAGGCATGAAATCCCTAAATCTGGACCACTGCAACTCGAGGAGATTTGGACCGTTGGTGCTTGAGGAGATCTCGACTGTTGACAGATGATTTCAGGAACTCGATAATCGGGAGCCAGACGCTCGAAGGGAGCTATTTTCCCAAGTCGCGAAGTTGCAAAACACGAGAGAAAATTTGGACCGTTGATCTTGAGGAAATTTGGTCCCGAAGGGCTCGCAATTTTGGGAATTGAAAGAAAAGGAACACTTGGTTCTTCGCTATGTCGAGGCACGAATTCCTGAAATCGGGAGAAGCCAATAGTCACAAAATGTGAACTCCCGATACAACCGTAGTGAAGTTCGAGGGTATGGGTTTCGAGAAAATAGTGCAATCCATTCCTCCGACACCATGAAGTCAAGAATCAGATCTCAGGTGTTGGCTATGGGCCATTGAGGATCGTTGATCTAATCCGATGGTTTCGGGGACTTGGACCTTGGAAAACTGAGAAGAACAATGTAATCAGTTATACCTTTAGCCATAGACTTCATGTCTTTTTGTAATCCTTCAGTTGAAATTAATATAAGGATCCACTTTTTATTCACAAAAAAAATAAATATTTCTTACTATGCGTGAAAAATATAACTTAACTAGATGCAATACCCCAAGGCGGAGCCCCTGCTGAATTGTAATTATGTCTATAGGTTGGTGATTCAATTTGAATTGTAATTATGTCTATAGGCTGGTGAGTCAGGTGTTTATAAGGTGGGAGGCTTATGTGAATATTAGGCCACAGAGCTTGGATAGCTTAAGGCAAGTGAACCTATTTTTGTATATGTAATTATGCATATCATTAAAATAAAAAGTACATCACTACATACAGGCCAACCACAAAGAAATAGTTATGGGAGACTAAGCCCCACTAAGTAGGGAAAGGGAAGGGTATAGGAGACTAGGGAAAAAATTATGAGCTTTAGGGCTTAACCCCAAGAGAATATTATATTATTATTTCCTAAAAACTAAGGTGGGGATAATTGTTTTATCCTAAGTCTCATGGAAGAGGGAATGAATTCCAAGTGGAGAGAAATGAGCTCCACGAGAGCCATGTGTCAATCAGGGTGCATACAAATTTAGGTGGGGGGAATTAGTTTTTTTGGGGGTCCTATCCCCATTCACTCATGCACTGAGGCACTGAGCCATCCTCTCCATCATTGACCTCTGCAAAATTCACGCATTATGGAATCCTGCAAGCTCTGAAACTTGCAAACCCCGTGAAGCTAACTTGTACTTTTCTTGTGAAGCATATCACGACTCCACAGTGCCTAATACATATCGCACCCTATCCATTTTGTTTTTGATGCCCATGCTTTTCTTTGGACCAGTGTGGCTTGTTGTCATTACCAAAGCCCATACCCGATTTTGCTACTCTTATTACCCTAACTGGATTGGTCTGGGAGTTGGACTGAAGAAGATGGTTGTCAAGCCTATGGGAAAATCTCTCCAGGTGAGAGAGTTTGTTGGGGAAGTGATTTCCCCAGAGGGATCATCATGAAATTTGTAGTTCTCTAAGACTTCCCGTCCGACCTGTTGTTGAAGACCTGGAAGGGGAGTGGGGCATCCGAAGGATTGTCGAGCAGAGAAGGGGCACACTCCCTAGGGTGGGATAGGCATGTGGGGAATGAGGAACTATAAGCTGTGGACATGAGTGGACTCCTGGGACAGAATCCTTCCTAGATACTTTTTAACCTCAGCCTAGCCTAGGATTCCCTTTACCCTGGGCAGAGTTTATTCCCAACTCGGGGGTGACCCAGTGATGATAGCTTGGAGCAGTGTGGTCTAAGGTTGGGAGATTTTTGGAAGGTCTGCACCTAATTGGTGGTCTTCTTAAACATATGAGTACTCTTTATATATGCTTAATTACATGTTGTATGTTACACATGTGTGTTTATTTACTGTACGTTTCCGCATAGTTATGTGTATGTTAACATAAGTTCGATGTTTAATTTTAAATTATTAAGTATGATATTTTTCGTAAATGAAAGTGAGTCTTTCTGTAAGGTGGAATGGTCCAGACTTGGGATGGTTGGGGACGCTACAAATTGGTATCAAATCTCATGGTTTCAACACTGAACCTGGATGGGCCATGTATGAGAAAATTGAATTTAGAGAGTGCCAGAAGGGTGCTGAGAGAACACTTAGATCATATTTGAAATATCAGGAGGTGTGGCAGACAAAAGATCCACACTAATTGCGGTTATGGGCCACAAAACTAAATTGGGGTTGTGGGATTTGTTCGAGAGAAGGCAGACCCTTTACAGTCGTCGGATTTGGGAAAGGTGCATGAAATTTAACCTCGAAGTCCTTCGAACTTCGTGACTTTGGTGAAGTTTACATTTTGTTGAGAAAAAAAGGTCAAAGCCCGAATTTCTAAAGTCCCAAAGTGATTTTCATTCATATATTATCCATGAGGAGGAGAGACAGGGATTTTCCCTGAGTAGTTTGTTCGTTCGGAGTTCGGGGAAATTGGTTGACGTGCACGTAGTATGGACTCCTCCTGAAGTCCTAAAGTCTCAAACTCATTTGAACCATTCAATTAACAGGGACACATGTCCGTAGATCAACCGTGCATAATTTCGGTAGTTCATAAATTCAGAGTTCTGGAGAACTGTTATAGCAAGATTTGCCTCACCCCATGCAATCTTGCACATAAGGCCTTTTTCCATTTCCCTATGTAGACTTGTCATCCCTTTTTGTAAATACTAGAGCTAAAAAATAAAAAAATTCCACATATACGCACCTTGCCTACTATACATCATGTGTATACACAAGTTGCACCACTACAACCCACGTACATCGGGAAATGTGCCCAAAATTAAAAAATGGTGTCGGGTTTCCATGTCACGATCGAAGATCAATGGGCCTTGGCCTTCCATATAATGGAAACATTCCGACTCGACCCTTCAGTTCCACTTGAAGGCTATAAATGGGCCAATTCCAAGCTATGGAAAAGAGGAAAAATAATTCAACTTTGAGAGCAAAGTTACTCTGGAGGAATTATTCACTTCACATTGAATCTGCATCCCTTTATCCTTTAAGTTTGAACACATTGTTCAACCCCCAAACTCTTCCCTTATTGAGTCAGAACTCCGTTGTCTCTCTTATATGAGCTTGGATTTGGTGGAGGATTGAAGTGGTGGAGGCCCAGCTAGAAGGAACTTAGTTTCTTGGTTCTGAACCATGCCGACACATAAGTCTGTAAATTATTCACCTTTGGTGATTATATCTTAATAGAAATACTCTTTTCTGGTCCAATTGATATCTTGCAAATATTTGAATTATTATTCCATGGGCATATTTTTTATAAATGTTAATGGATTATGCTATTGAATGTGCTAACATTATATATTATCACCATATGCTTGCATTTCTTGGTTGTTGAGGATTAGTTGCAAGTGTATTGCTTTGAGTTAGGTGTTCAACGGTGGACTTCATCGAACGTCTAGATGACGTAGCCCTTTTATCTTGTCTTTCTAGCATATCTGATTATATGGCATACTTGAGAATAGAGTTGATTTCTGCAGTCATTTCCGACTATTGTGGTTTACCCCTAGCCATAGATAGATTTACCTCATAACAAAATTGGTGATCATAATGGGGAATGAATCTTCTTTCTTGGGGTTTGGAGTTTTTCTCCTTAGATTTATCTTGTTCATATTGAGTTTCTTTTCATATGATTGCTTGACAGCTTATGTTCACTCTAGGTCTGATTCTTTCGGCCTTCTCCTTAGCCTAGATGTGTTTTTGATACATATACACTGATTTTTGCTTGACAGTCGCATACATATGCGTACTGTCCTTCTGCAAGCTGCATACTTACACGCTTTTCCTTTGAACAATCGCATACATCAACCTCTTTTTCTTGATTGCTGGGTAGGTTTTGATGATTGTTGAGCCTTCTTGGGTCTCTGTAGTGACTGTTAAGTGTCTGTGGAATGACAAGAAACCTGCCTTTGGTTGAACTTTTGGGTGGTGCCTTTCTCATCATCTTTTCATTTTGATTGACCTTGCACATTGGGTTGGGTGTTTTGCTCCTTGATATCCTACTTGAGTTGTCTCTGTCAGGGATGATTTTAAGGATGGAAATTTATTTTAAAATATAGAAACCTTTGCGAATCTTACTAATCCTTCATATGCCAACTATAAATGTTTGGCGATATTTTTGTAAAAATATTCAAATTTCTAGGGATTTTATATAGTTTTTATAAAATTTTGGCAATTTTTAAGGTAAAATTATTTTATCCTATAGAATATGGGCGAATCATTTTTAAAATAGCGAATCTTGTTTTTTGAAAAGCCATGGAAAATTAGCCCATGAGCGAAATTTAGCCCCTAAAATCATCTATGGGACTCTCTGTCTACACACAATATAGTCTTTATATATCAAGTTGCTATTCATTCCAGGCATTTTCATTTTTCTTATATTGAAAATACAAAAATATTAGGCATTTTACATTCATTGGCATTTTGATCTTTTTAGTCTTTGTCATTTATCTTAGTGCACATAAAGAAAGATTGCATTTTTATTTAGAATTGCAAAATTGAATTGAATATTGCATTTTTAAGAAGCATATCATTCATTGGAAATTGAAGTTAGGACTTTGCATTGTATAAATATTTATTTACTTTACTTGTTGAGTCATAACATCACTAGTTTCACGACTGCACCTTTTGAGTAAGCATGGCCATTAAAATTAATGATATAATTTAAAATTGATTAGTAACGATTTTATTTTCTAGGGTGCACAAACTAGATTATTATTTAGTGCCTTGGAATAGGATTTTGTGAGTAAACTTCTCCAAGGATATTAGATCAACATATGTGTCTAACTAAGGGAGTGGAGAAATGCATTGTATAATCGGTAAGATCAGGAGGGTCTGCTTACACCAGAGTTAATCACGAGGTCATGTGAGGTCGGTTGAAGGGATATCCCCCCGACACCTTCTTAGTGTCAGAGATATTTCTGGGGATCTATTCGTATCTGGGGATCTTGTTAGTTCCCTTACCTTCGTGAGAGGTGGTGCTTTCAAGGTTTCGGGCTTTTCTACCCTACCCATATGGTGGACTTGACTTACGACTTCTTGCATGTGCATCTTCTTAGTTGCTTGACGTCGGTGCCACATAGGTTACTTGCAGGGGTTATTCTACAGGTACCCTGCGTCAGATAAGGGTCAGACAACACACAACCTTTATGGAGGATTACCTCTCCAGGGGAATCTGACCGACTAGTTGTTAAGCCCAAGAGGGCCCTTATAACTGATTTTGATACCTTTGATCTTTAGCAGGGACTCTCAGGCCCCTCTTGGACGAGGCATACATACTTTAGGGATGGAGGCCCCTTTCAACCACTTTACCCTATTTGTGTGCATATTGGTCGTTTGATTATTTTTGGTGTGCTCTTTGATTACTAGTTGGCCTTAGGATTTGTTTTTATATCTTGAGTCTTAAGTCATCGTGGAGTCAGACCAGCTTACCCGTCGGTCTCGCTGCTTGTTACAATTAGCACCAGATTTCGAGTCTTTCCTTCTAAAAGGCGTAGAGTTATTAGACATGGTACACACACCTCCACTTATCATACTTGTCATTATACAAGGATGAGTACTGAACTGAGTCATCAAAATATTGGGAGCCCCTCGACTCCCACACCTACTATAGTTAATGACACCCCTTCGACTCGTGCAACCACAATGGTTGTTGTGTCAGAGGCACCTATAATCATTGTTTCCCATCCTATAGTGAATGGTCAACCTATTGCCACGAACCCATTTGGGTCTCTTGGTCACTCACCGGGATATAATGTTCAGTCCATCCCTATGTCCTCTAGTCATTTTTCCTATGGTATGCCGAATTTTACTTCGCAGTTTTCAAACTCCATCCCAGCTGCTGGCCCTAATGGTAGCATTGGACTTGGGAGCGTAGCTCCTCCTTATACTCCATTCTCATTTGGTGGCTCTCAAATCCATCAAACAAATTCTACTATGGGAGGCATTCCTTCTTTTAACCCCGGGTCTAACCCTATCTCTTTTGGGTGGAGAAACCAACCTGACAGACAAGCTTTTACTCAAGTTTCATCCTTTACCCTCACCTCCTCAGTGTCGATTCTGACCAACACGTTTGGCATGATGAATCCACTTTTATCCTTCGGATTCACACCCAGAGGAGGTCAGTTTCACACATTGGGAAACCCCCAACCTGGAGCCACTCCGACTAAGGAAATTTTTTATAAGCCTCATCAGAACATTCCTACTGGAATGGTGCCCAACCAACCTCTTATGAATTAGCCTGGAGGAGGGACTTACAATCCTAGACAGGGCCATGGTGTTTACCAGAACCTTGGATGGGCTGCACTTCCCCCAAAACAATCTTTCAAGGGAGCTTGGGGCTAGATGTCGCAACCTCGTCTCCCTTTTTTTTCCATGCTCAATTCACCAGACTTGTCTAAGTTAATGAATGACCATGTGTGTAATGATCTTACATGGCCCCCCGTTCCCACCAAGCTTCATTTGTACATTCTGGAATTTGAAGGCGAGAATGGCAAGGATCCTGGTGATCACGTTACCACATTTCACCTATAGTGCTCTTTGAATTCCCTTAATAACGATTGAATAAGATTATTTCAACCCACCCTCATAGAGTGGGTTGAAAAAAAAATGAACTAAATTTATTTTTTCTATAACAGAAGCCATCTTAAATAGACCAAACATCCTAAAATCAAAATTTTATAATATAAGCTTTTTAATTAACCAAAATTATAACTTTTTACAAAAATTCTTTCTTAATTTAAACAA
>JASDQU011101880.1:15322-26444 GCA_032191745.1 Picea mariana
ATTTTATTTAAAAAAAAAAAATCTATAATATGACCCATCTTAAATAAACCAAAAATCTTAAAATCAAATATTTATAATAAAAATTTATTAATTAAATAAATTTATAACTTTTACATAATTCTTACTTAATTTAAACTAAAATTTTCAAAATAAATTCTCATTCATTTGCTTAAAAACAGACTCATTGTTTTTTTTATATTGACACAATATTATTATTTCTTACCATTGTTATAAGTTTCAAAACATATATATTCCTTTCCTAAATACACTTTATTTTTTATTTTTATTTATACATTTAATTAATACAACATTATTATTATTTATTTAAAAAAATTATCTTTTTTATTTATATATTTGATTAACATTTTATTATTATCATTTATTATAAGCATTATAATTTTTTTAACTTACAAGTAAACATTATCTATTGATAATATATATATATTTATATTTATAATTGATTAACACAACATTTTTTTTATTCATAATCTGAAGTCTTTATATCACTCATGAGAAAATAGTCTAAATTGGACAAGTCCATGCCAGCCAGCTTGTCTACAATCATGTTCAACTTGTGGTTCACCAACTTGACCTGGAGGTGCACATCATGAGAACTTCTTGGCTAGCTTCATGGTGATCCAACAAAACCTCCCATCAGAGTCTTCAATACCAGTAAATATCCATTGTTTTCAAACACTGCAAGGTACTCCCTCGGAAGGTGCTATTATAAAAAACCCACGAGTTGGTGGTCTCTCTAACCTTGTCATCATGGATGAACCTTCTTAGGACGCAAACATCTACCTCGGCCAAGTCCATCTATGTTTGAATTTTCGGAGGGGTGACAGAACGGTAGGTGTCAGTCGAGCTTTCAACCGCGTCCACTAGGCAAAAGCCCGACAGGGTTCTAGGTCTATGCAAGGTGCCACCAAGACCTCAACGGGAGGAGCTTCCTCATGCCATATCAAAGGAATAGGGAAAATAGAGCACGAGAAGCAGGAGAAGGAGGTGGACGAAGCACCCACCGTAGGGTGGAGCAGAGAAACCATGGATGGAGGCGAGGGGCAACAGAGATGAACAACCAAAGAGAAGGAGCAATGAAACCCGAGAGGGACGCGACTAACATAGCCACCCAAAGCCAAGAGCCATAAGTGGAGGATGCACCCATAAATAACAAAGATATGGGCTCTATCCATCATTAAACATAGCCGCTTCACTATCTTCGCTTACCACATGCGAAGGACAGGATGATCGAACATGTGAAGTCACTATAAGAGCATGAAATGAATGTAAGACAAAACGAAGCACCAAGAAAAGAAAAAACACAGGTGAGAAAACTTAAATTGAATGAGGAGGTGATGTAAGTAACATAATTGATCATGTGGACCTATCTTTATCCTAATACATTGTAACTCTATACTCTTGATACAAATCACACTAAACTGTAAATACACTTTTATTCATATTTTAATTTTTTTTTAATTATTAAATAAATAAATTTAATTATTTTTTATAATATAAATCAAAACTTTCTAATAAAAAATTCTAATCAAATAAAACTGTAGCTTTACATAATTCTTTATTAATTTAAATAAAATAAAAAATCAATTTTTTGTTATTTTTTTCACTCCCTTCCTAGAAACAAATTCATAACAAATTACCAACTACAACAACAAAAATGTTTCACTCATTTCTTTCCTCAAATCAAACTCATCACAAATTACCGGCTACATCAACAAATTCATCAGAAAGGTTCATATTTATTAACTTGGAGTTATTAAATAGCTTGTGTCGGATTGGAACACTACCATAGGACAGACCAGATCAATTTTTCAAGCTAAATTGTGGCAACTGAAAATATTGACCACTTTATTAATTTCCAGAAATGGTTAATAAAAACAGATCTCATTCACCACCGAAACTTCTCCAAAGCGAACTTACATTACAAAATCATGTAATTCAATCAATCTTGGTAAGGACGTGATGCTTTTGTATACACAGAGAGCCCTAAGATTAGCTTTGTAACAAATAGTTCTTGTTCTTCCGTCGGAGGAGAGGGGCGATTAGAAAATTAGATGACCTTAATGCTCCTCTCCACAAGACTAGGGAACTCGTTTATGTCTCCAATGAAGGCTTCCAAGATATTCCCATGATGATTTCGATGCTTGATTCCCTCACCTCCCCATCAACATCAGCATCTGCATCACCCACTTGCAATTTCAGCATCACAATAGGCTTCGTTTCAGCTGTTTCTTTAGCACCTTGAATCTCTTCATTCAACTAATCTCTGCCGCTCATGGCGGCTATTTTTCTCTCTCCAAGAAACTAGCACAAGTCCCCCAACACGCGAAGAATTCTAGTCCATCTAGGAAGGCGAGAGACAGGAGTGGAGTTTATGCATGGGGAGAAGGAAATAGAAATCCCTGATTCTAGCTCCTCGTCTGTTGAATGCTCTGAGATCCGGTGTCCGGTTTTTCAAGCATCATCTATGCGGCTTTCATTGCCCTCTAGAATTACTGGGTGTTGTCATACACCGCTATGATCTTCACTGCATTGGACGAAACTTTGGAAGAAACGCATTAAATATAATTTTCCATATTCCCAACTATAGTACATTTCTCGTTAATTCTGATCTGATACTGAGATGGATTGTATTGTATTATATGCATAAACATAAAGCTGGGGAGATAATATATTGGTATGGCCTGCTATTAGAGCGATGAGAGTAGGACGTGACCAACGAAGAGACTAAGGGCTGTATCCGTAGGAGAGTCTTCATGGTATTCGCCTACACACCCAGCGTCTTCTTTGTTTGATGAGGTCCTGTGTGGACCCATCGTCTTCTTTGTTTGAGTGGGCCTAATGGTTAAGAACATGTGTTTCCTCTTAAGAGGTCACAGGTTCAAATCCAGAGGGGGGTAGGGTATGTATACCTTCATAGACTTTACCAGTCAAATCGTTGGACGGAGGGGGGTCCCTTGTCCCACAAACAAGGGGGTCTCATACACCAAATTTGGTGTGTTGGCTTGGTCGTGACCTTAAAAATAGATTATTATTATTATTATTATTATTATTATTGATAAGGTCATGTGCGGAATTGCTAATGGAACGGTGTTTAAATTTTAAAGTTTGAATCAACCAATCTTTGGCGATATGAATTCCCCCGATTTAAATTTTAAAATTTAAATCACCATGGATCGTACACGTCCACATTTGCAGAAGTGGAAGTACAATGCATACCTTGGAAGTGGTGCTAACGGAGACGAAGTCGGGAAGAAGGAGAACGGAAAATACTGGCCGGAATTTGAGAGGAAGAGGATGTCGGAAGAGATGCAGTTCGTCAACGTCGACAGTGTAAGCGGAAACAGAAACTGAAATGGACCTTCCGATGCAAATGTCGAGGGTGCGATGGGATGGTCATGCTCCATGGTAGCATGGATGGGCAGCCTGCTGACAGAGTCTTAAAGACTCTGCAGCAGGCTGGATATTGCTTGCAGTAACTACCACAGGTCAGAATAGCATATAACAAACTTACACATAACTAAAGGAGCACGACTGGGCAAGAACCACTAACTTGAATTAAGTAGTTTGTTCAATATTTGACTGTTCTTTGTAGTTCTTTATTGTGATTCCGTATTAATTTTACAAATAAAATAATACTAATACATTTCAATAAGAACTGAAAACACCAAATTCTAACAAAGAAAATAATTTTCCATCACACAATGAATCTGCAATCTACAGTATCCAGTAGCTGTTAGCGATTTTTCTTGTGGTAGGGGGAAAAGCGCGAAGGAATGGGTGAAAAACCCACTTTCCCTAAGTTTGGGAGGCAAATGCATCCATGTTTAAATGGAAACAAAATCTGGACGGCAAGGATTCGCGCACCTGGATCAACGGCGCACATAGGATTCCGAAGCCCCCCCGCCTTTCTACCTTTAACCGGAGCAGGGGGGGTCCAGAATCGAGGGTGCACCTCTTTAATGGCCATGATCCAAGCGCCCGAATCAATGGTGCACAGGGTGATTCCAGACCCCCCCCCGCCCTTATACCTTTAAGCAGAGGGGGGGGGTCTGGAATCGAAGACACATCTCTCCGACGGTTACAATTGGAGCGCCCGCATCAATGGTGCACAGGCAATCCGGACATCCTCTTCCTTTCTGTGTTTAATCAGCGTGGGGTCCGCTTTCTTGTCGTGTCATCTTGCCATCTGTTCTCCACCAAACCATGCAAGCCCCTTTCTCATCTTCTGACATCTATCCATCTCCCCTCTTCTGGTCCGTATGGTCCCTTTCCCATCTCATCATCCACCCATCGCCTGCCATGTGCCCCGCCTCTTTCCACATCAGCATCCCACCGCAAGTGCGCCCATTATGTCTCATCTCCTGCCCCCTCCGCTTATTGCCTTCTGCCATGTGTATTCCCTTTGTCATCCCTCTCATGCCTCGTCACTTCTTATCACACCCCCATAGTTGTGACGCCACCACTCCCGTTATGGGCCCCATCCCTCGCGCTGGCCTCCCCTCCTGTCCATCAGGTCGTTCAGCTAATCCAGGTGGCATCGCTAAAGGTCTTCCATGTCGCAGAAGTGTCGAGTTGGCCGGGCCATTCTCAATCCCAATGAAGCAATTATTGAAGTAGTTGGTGGTGGTTAGACATCGCCTCCGCCATAATGGGAAAGCCCGGCAACGAATTAAACGCACGTCGATTCACCTATGGAACTGTCAAGAATTCGATTGCGTCTGTCATAAGTTGCACGATCATTCAGAGACTGCAGGTGTTGACTGTCAGAAGCCATGCAAACGCAAAGCTTTAAATGCAACGTCTCGATTCTGTTGTTGTTTTTGTTCTGAGTATATGAAGGTGTTTTCGCCATTTTTGTATCTATCGATGGTTGAGCAGAGCTCCCGGTTGTAAATCTTTAATGAAGCACTGATACTCTGGTTATGTATGAACTCTTGAGACTTCTCGCCTGATGAATGCCAGTTTCTTTTACATCTTTTTTACAATGTGTTAGAACCGCTCGGAATTGGAGGATCCAGTCGAGCTATAGCTGTTATAGGATGATGTTGAATAGGATCACTGTAGCAGTTATGATGTTTCTAATCAGTTCTTGTGTTTTTCTTGATGTTGAGTGACTTGGAATTGGAGGATCTAGTCAAGTCCCCTTTCAATTTATTGAGACCCTGAACCAAGAGGATCTTGCATTCAGAGTCTTTCTTCTTCAAACTACCGAAAGCCTGTTGCCCAAAGATGTTTGTTCACCTCTCTTACTAAGTCTTCCACCTGTTCACCTTTTAATCAACCCACTGGCTACAGTTAGATCAAGACCTCCTTTGTTACTTACGTACCAGACCCAGTCCCTGAGTTAGAGTGATATCTCCTCGAGTCTTTATCTCCATTTGATCGCCCCTTTATAAACAAATAGTGACATTAAACTGATGGGTGTCGGGCTCTGCTCCTGCAAGCAATGCAGGAGTGACTTCCGACGCTAACATTTCTGGCGCCGTTGCCGGGGATGAAGTTGAATATTTTCCCCGGGATTAAATGACAACGATCAACTGATTCTGAAGGTGCATCAGACATTAGAACTTGAAGATTTCTACTGTGCACCTGGCGACTCCATTGTGTTGACTCCACTGGAGCGAACCCATTGTTTTAACTGTGGCTTTCAGGGGCAGACACACGTGGTCTCATCCACAATTACCTCTCGCTACACCATAAGCTGACCCAGAGGTGGTTCTCAGAAGAGGAAAGAGCTCTACAAAAGAAATTTCCATCACCGAAACAGGTAATCCCTCATCTTCTTTTGTGATAACTCCTTTCTCTCCTCTACAGTTTCTTAATAGACCTCCTTTAGAGGTTTCTCGTTTCTTGAACTTCAGGAGCGTTCCTGCTGAGTTTTCCCCTCCTGGTCTGGGATTGGAGGGAGAAATTCTTGTCACTCCCCTCTCCTCTGAAGCTGTTCCTTGGCGTAGACCCAGGACTATAGAAGATTTCCTCACTCCTGCACAAAGAGAAGCACCTGCTGACCTGATTTCGTTAGCCTTCTCCTTGAATCCTCTCTTGTTCCCCACTCCACTTCAAGATTCTTTCCCAGTATCCCCTTCACGAACTCCTTCTCCTCCTAGTTCTCCTCCACCTAATATTCCTATGGCTGGTTCTAATCCCCCTCTGAACCGAATGGATGCCATAGCCGCTGCCAAATACGCTCCCTTAATCCTTCCCCATCCTATGAATCCCCTCCCTACTGGAGACTATTTGAAATGCATGCCCAAGTTCACGGGAGAAGGGGACATAACTGCAGAAGAGCACTTGGTTGCTTTCTACAGTTATGCAGATAACCTAAACATTGAAAATGAAGATGTCTGGATGAGAGTCTTTGTCCATAGCTTGGATGGAAAGGTGAGGAAATGGTTTAGAGGATTGGCCCCCAAATCTATTGCTGGAATTGAAGCCCTGGATAGTGCTTTCCTAAAGCAATGGGGAGATAGAAAAGATTTCATGTATTACATGACAGAGTTTGGGTCTCTGAGGAAAATGGAGGGAGAGTCTGTCTCTAACTTCTCCAAAAGGTTCAATATAATGTATAATAATATTCCCGCAGAGATAAAGCCCTCAGAAGCCTCTGCCCAAATTTCATATGCTGGTGCATTTGACCCTGATTTCTGCCTGCTATTGAGAGAAAGAAGAGCTACCTCCTTAGCTCAAATGCAAGACGTTGTCGTAGAAGTGGAATCCAACATATTAGTAGCTGACAGACTGAGGAACAAAGTTGACACAGACAGAAGAAAGGGAAAATTCGAAGCCTCAACTTCTGGCCCATCGTTGCCCCACACTCAAGCGGATGAAATGACCAAGATGATGAAGTTCCTGTCTGAAGAGATGGAAAGGCTGAAGGTGGAGAGGAAGCAAATGTACAAAGGCCCTCAGAGCACTAAAATCAAAGGGGGTTTCAGAAGACCAAACAATATTGCTCCTCCGACTATGCACAGAGAGAGGGGAAGAGACAGAGAAGACCAGAGAATTCAAGCCCCTTTTCAGAACAATTTGGTGGCTGATCAGGAAGAAGGAGGAACAGATGAGCTTGATCCTAAAATCCATTGCTTAGAAGACACTCCCCCTTTTCCTCATTTGACTCAATCAGCATATGATGAGTCTCTCATGGACAATTAGCTAAATGAGTTAAGCAAAGAAGACAAGGCTAGCGGCGGTCGAGGCAGGTATAACCTGAGGTCCGATAAAAGAACAACAGCACCTGATATTCCTGGGCGGTCCACTAGAACAGAAAACCTGCTAATGAAGTAGCAGACGCTCACAGAGGTAAGAAGGCTCAACCCCTCTCTCCCATTGTCCATAATCATGTTCCTGAAATAAGAGAAATCCCAAAGCCCATATCTTCTTTCAATTTCGAGCATGAAATTCAAAAGATCAGAATCCCCGTGCCCCTCACCGAGCTAATTAAACATGGGGAATTTAAAAGACGCTTCTCTGAGCTTTTACAATCTGATCCCTCATGCCTTCCCACAGACTCCATAAACCTCCAAGATGAAAAGCCAACAATTGTCCTAGGTCCTATGGTAGAAGATAGAGATGATTCATCCCCTCCCTTCTACACATCCATGAACATACATGATAAAGTGCTACACAACTACTTGATGGATTCAGGGGCTTCTCACAACCTCGTGCCTTAAACTGTCATGGAAGAGTTAGGACTAGAAGTCACCCGAGCCTACCATGACCTCTATTCCTTTGACTCCAGGAGAGTCCAGTGTCTTGGAGTTATTAAAGACCTGGTTGTGACCTTGTTTCAACTGCCCATGAAAAGTGTGGTCATGGATATTGTAGTGGCCGATGTCCCCCCTAAGTTCGGTATGTTGCTATCAAGATCTTGGATAAAGAGATTGGGGGGAACCTTGCATATGGACCTCACGTATGCTACTATTCCAGTGTTTGGAGGAGAGCATAGAAGACTATAAAGGGAAGCCCAACTGGCCTATATAATCAGTGATNGTCCAGTGTCTTGGAGTTATTAAAGACCTGGTTGTGACCTTGTTTCAACTGCCCATGAAAAGTGTGGTCATGGATATTGTAGTGGCTGATGTCCCCCCTAAGTTCGGTATGTTGCTATCAAGATCTTGGATAAAGAGATTGGGGGGAACCTTGCATATGGACCTCACGTATGCTACTATTCCAGTGTTTGGAGGAGAGCATAGAAGACTATAAAGGGAAGCCCAACTGGCCTATATAATCAGTGATGAAGCCAACACTACCAATCATCCTATCTTTGCCTTGGACACTGACTTAGGCTCTAGTTTATTGCAACTCACCCATGCCCCCAAGCCTCCTCTGAAACTCAGAAAGCAACCCATTGTTTCCCCTGAAGTTCCTCCCTCCATCACCCCAATCTAGAAAATGTTTTTTGATGGAGCCTGTTCTCGAGAAGGCGCTGGAGCTGAGGTGGTTTTTGTGTCACCTGCTCAGGAGACCATTTCCCTGTCATAGAAGATGGAGTTTGAAACCACAAATAATGTGGCAAAGTATGAAGCTCTTATCCTAGAATTAAGAGCCACAAAGGAAATGGGAATTCAAGAGGTAGCAGTGTTCGGAGATGCCGAGTTGGTAGTCCAACAGATCAGGAGCACTTATCAGGCCAAACATCCTCGACTCAGGAATTACAAAAATGAGGTATGGGACCTAATTGACAGTTTCTTCTCAGCATTTAATATTTCTTTCATCCCACGAGAAGAGAATACAGTGGCAGATTCCTTGGCTACATCAGCAAGTAATTTCAAAGTTCCCTTGCCGCCCAAGCTTAGGTATGATGTAGAATTAAAATATAGGCCCTCTATACCGAACAATGTCAAGCATTGGAAGGTGTTTGAGGATGATCTTGAGATCAAGAAATTCTTGGAGACTATCGAAGAGTTTTTAGAGCTGCATATCGATCAAGATTCTGTCTCTGAAGAAAGGTTGGATGGGGGTGAGTTGCTGAGTAAAATAGCAAAGCATGACATTATTCAATTGCCTAGCAACCACATTCCGAGGGGACTGGTCCCATTGGAAAGATTATTTGATGGGAATGATGTGGCAATAAAAGGGAGAGTCTCAGGTGATGATGTTGACATAGCTGAGTGCAACATTGGCACACTAGAGGAGCCTAAGTTTGTCAAGTTGTCAAGGAGTTTGACCAAGGAACAGAGGGTTGAATATACCGAGTTGCTGAGAGAGTTTGCTGATGTGTTTGCATGGACCTACGAAGACCTCAAGACGTATGACACATCAGTCATTGAGCACACGATCCCACTGAAAGAAGAGGCTAAGCCATTCAAGCAAAAGCTGAGACAGATAAACCCCATGTTGCTACCTATCATGGAAAAAGAGGTGAAGAAGTTGTTGGATGCCCAAATCATTGTCCCTCTGAGATATTCTGATTGGGTGGCCAATCTAGTTCTAGTAAGAAACAAGAGTGGAGAAATCAGACTCTGTGTCGATTTCAAGAACCTGAACAGGAGCTCAAGGAAATACAATTATCCCCTGCCCAACATGGAGCACATATTGCAAGCGGTCACTGGTGCATCTAGAATATCCATGATTGATGGCTTCTCTGGCTACAATTAGATATCAGTCATGCCTGAGGACAGAGAAAAAACGACCTTCACCACTCCATGGGGCACATTCATGTATGCCAAAATGACTTTCGGATTGATGAATGCAGGGGTAACATTTCAGCGAGCCATGGATATAGACTTCATTGGGGAAAAGGACCAGTTTGTGGTAATTTNAGATATCAGTCATGCCTGAGGACAGAGAAAAAACGACCTTCACCACTCCATGGGGCACATTCATGTATGCCAAAATGACTTTCGGATTGATGAATGCAGGGGTAACATTTCAGCGAGCCATGGATATAGCCTTCATTGGGGAAAAGGACCAGTTTGTGGTAATTTATCTGGATGACATCATAGTCTTCTCTAGAACGGACAAGGAGCACTGCTGCCACTTGAAGAAAGTTTTCTTGAAGTGTCGGAGGTTTGGCCTATCTATGAACCCCAAGAAGTCTTTATTTGCTATGAAGGAGGGGAATCTATTAGGCCATATAGTGTTAGCAGAGGGAGTAAGGATTGACCCTAGCAGGGTAGAGGCACTCCAGACCCTGTCACTTCCCAGATCTAAGAAGGAAGTTCAGGCCTTTTTGGGGAAGATAAATTTTCTGAGGAGATTTGTCTCAAATTTTGCTGAGTTGGTAAAACACATCACAGCCATGCTCAGGAAGGGAAATGAAGTGAAATGGATTGTTGAGCCCAGGGAATATTTTGTCCAAATAAAGAGGGCGTTGACTGAGGCACCTGTGCTAATCAGTCCCGATTATTCTAAATATTTTCTTATCTTTTCTTTTGCTTCTTGTGACACAGTAGCAGCAATCTTGTTGCATAAAAATGATCAAGGGCAAGAGCAACCTATTGCCTTCTACAGCAAGGCGTTGAGAGATATTGAACTCTGGTACGAGATCATGGAGATGTAGGATTATGCCTTGGTGAAAGCTCTCAAAGCTTTCAGAGTTTATGTCTTGCACTCAAGGGTCACTGTGTATGTTCCTTCAGCCTTTGTGAAGGACATTCTTATATAGCCTGACATAGACGGGAGGAGAGGCAAATGGATTGCCAAAATCTTAGGATTTGATCTGGAGATCAAGCCCACCAAGTTGATAAAGGGGCAGGGTTTAGCCAGGTTGCTGGCTGAGTCCAATTGCAAAGCTTTGGGAATTAACTTCATCAATGAGCAAGCTGAGTCATCTGACGAACATTTCCAGAATGCCCTATCACTAGCAGCATGTGCCTGGTACAAGGATATCTTGTACTTTCTGCAAGAATTAAGGCCCCCTGATGACATGGAAAAAAGAAAGGCAAGAGCTCTAAAGCTCAAAGCGATCAGATATTTCCTCATTGACCAAACCTTGTACTGGAAGGATCCTTTAGGGGTGTTTTTGAGGTGTCTGGATCCACAAGAAGCCCAGCATATCACATTTGATTTTCACAGTGGCCTTTGTGGAGGTCATCATTTCTGGAAGGCCACAGCCCATAAGATCCTCCGAGCTAAGTATTACTAGCCCACCTTGTTCCCT
>JASDQU011101881.1:0-20241 GCA_032191745.1 Picea mariana
TAAGATTGATCTTATTGCATTTTCCTGAGCAATTGATAGTTCCTCCATCTGCAATCATTACTTGAAACTCTGGTGCTAGATATACAAAGCAATTGAGAGCTTTGGCTAATTTATAGTGAATGAAATTATGAGTACTGCCAGAATCAATTAGGACTATTACCTTTTTCTTTTTGATATATCCTTCGATTTTGAGGGGTTGAGGAGTGCTAATTCCATCCAATTCATTACACGGTATCATGGGAGTCAACTCTTCAGACGAAATTGCTTCTACGTTTTCATCTTGAGATGGTTCTTGTTCTTGTTCTTGTTCCTCTTCACAATTTATGTAGAATAATTTCTTCTCACCACACTTATGTACCTTACTGTACTTGCTGTCACAATTAAAGCATAAACCTTTTGCTTTTCTTTCCTCCAATTGTTGAGGTGTCAACCTTGTAGGTTGAGGTTTTTTAGAATAAAGATCATTATTCTCTCTATAGATGTTAGTATTGGTCCTTCTAGTAGCCATAGCCATATTTTTACTTTCAACATTTCTTGCCACCCTAAATGAATTCTCCAATGATTTGGGTTCCCAAAGGCGAACCTCATGTTGAATGTTATCCTTTAAAGTTCCTATGAATACATCAATCAAGTGCTCATCTGGAATATCTTTTACCTTTATATTCAATCTTTGGAAGTTCTCAATGTTCTTTGTAACTGAACCCTTTTGTTTGAGATTTATCAATTGGCTAAAGAAAGTATTGCTCCTTGTATCCTCATAGTGTGCTATCATTTATTCCATGAAAATTGTCCAAGTGACGAGTGATTTGCAAGAACAAAGCCATCGATACCATACAAATTGATTGGGTTCTAAATATAAAGAAGCAATTCGTACCTTTTGTGTATGTGGAAAATTATGTAGATCAAAGAATTTCTCCATCTGAAGTATCCATGTGATAGGGTCCTTGCCATCAAACTTCCTCATATCGATCTTAGGAACGTGGTTGGTATTCAACCCAAACTTGGAGTTTCTCCATTCTTGATTCACCTTCCTTGTGTCCTCATCATGAATTTCATGGGATACATTTTCACTTTCAGGTGTCCTCTCTATTAAGAAATTTTTCAATCCTTCCATGATCTCCCCTTTTAAACCATTCATCTTAGTATTTATTGCCTCCAACTTAGCTTCCATCTCTTGTAGTTCATCTTTTGTTACTGTCTTCTTTTGTAAATCATTTATGTCCCTACGCATTTCTTCACCTTCATCAAGAGTCCAAGTAGGATTGTCTGGAGGCTTATTTGGTGTAGAAGTTCACTTTTTTGGTGGCATGTTGGCCAAGTATCATTTTAAACCTTGATTTTGAGGTGGTTCTTCTAGACAATCTTCCTGTTATTGTATCTCCAAAATTTTGGCCCTTATGAGTATGAAATTTTCTTTTTTGTAGGTCTCTGATATTTCTTCTCTACAATGCCACAGGGCTGATAAAAATTGGATGTGCCAAGTGGAATTTACGGTAACTTCCCCACTACTTGCTGATATTTTTCCTTTCTAGGAGATCTCACTTGTATAGAGTGCCCCACACAAAATAATTGATATAAAATTCTGAAACTTGTACCAGAACTACTACAGGTTGTCCACTATCCAATTCAACTGGTCTCACTCAATTTGGATACTCTAGGAAGAAGTTATTATTGTTTTACCCGTAACACCTACTTAAGACTAGTCAATAGGACTAGTTAGAAGCCCTATCTTCCATAGGATTTATCTACAAATGTAAGATGAACAAGAAACCGAAATTTTTACCACATATAGCTTACTAATTTCTTTGAATATCCTTTGGAGTTCATGGTCTGAAACGTTACAAATGTTTTTTTATAGCGAAAATTCTGCAATGACTCAATTCAGGATGATTCCAGAACCCTATCTTATAAAGGATTTATCTCTGAATGTATTAAGCCTCAGGAGATGAAATTTTAACCCAACGTACCTTGATCCATCTGCTAAATATGCTCCAAGTCGTTCCTTCTGAATCATTGTAAAAACAAAGTTATAGTGAAAATGCCAAGGTGTCTTAGATGTGTTATCGCACAGTTTGTAGCTAGGAAGAAAGGCTATAAAGTAGAAGGCCAAACTGGCGTAACAAGAACCTATCCCACCCAATGTCACCACTATGGGGAGGTTCTTTCTCTTTAGGGAGGTGAGGCCCATGGGAGACGTCCTCGGTGACCTGTGGTTTTGAAGAGGCTAAAGGATAATCAGACAATTACAAGTTCCCCCCCTCACAGATCACCACCAAAACAGATAGTCCAGCTTATAGCCAACAAAGATAACCAAGTAGAATCCTTGCTCGAGAACAAAGCAGCAATAAAGTGATATATGCAGGCTTTGGTTAGTACTTCATATGTATAAACGACTATCTGATATTCAATTTAAGCAATTTGAAAGTAAATGTTGACGAAGTCAATGTTTACAAAATAACAATAAAATAATGTCACTTCACCAATAAATACTAGAACGATATGGAATTCAATGTAATAAACCAACACTTTACTCAATTTATGCCTAAAACCACATTCAATTGCTCACAAGATGAAACGTTGCTGCAATAAAGATGAAATATCCAATAATGACGTCAACAACTTAGGGTTAGTAGGATTAGCTAGAGTTAGGGTTAGTGTAGTTAGGGTTTCAATTCAAAATCTTTGAGAGAGTTTAGATCAAGTTCTAATTCAACATTTGAGGTCTTAGATCAGTGCCTTAGGGTTTAATGAAGTCATAAGTGAAGGACACACAAGTTGAAGGAGGCAATATTTCAAGGACTAGAGGGCAAAGTTTTGAGGTGATGGTAAAGCAGGGCCTCAAAATTGGAACCCTAAGGGAGAGAGGCTCACTTCGGTGTTGCTAAAGCAAGGCCTCGTGCTCTCTCCTCCTTCCCGACAAACAACTAGCTCAATAATAACAAAATATAACCAAAACAAGAGGGTTTGATAAGGGAGGTGTTACTAAAGCAAGGCCTTTCAGCAAACCCTAGAAAGAGTATGACCCTAGTGTAGTAGACCTAGGCCAGGGACGAATCACTCTTCTTGGATTCAGAACAGTACGGCTAGCAATAGGGAGAGGAAGTAGGAGTGTAGCTAAGGCTAGGCTCTTTCTTTCCTCAACAATGGCTTAAGGTTTATGTATCAAGGGACATGAGACAATGACCTACTTGTGTGCTTGTCCCCTAGGGTCTTGATTCAAAAATATTTATAAGCAAATGCAAGAAATTGAACTACAACCATTCATTTAAGAATTTTTGCAGAAAAATACTTACAAATCACCAAGAAATGACCATGCAAACCCTAGTTGTAACACCTTCCTTCAAGAGAAACACCATAAATGCCAAAAATCTCTTCCTTAAACAAGTGTGCATCACTTAATTCAGCCAAAGACCTAAGATAGGGCACCAAAATCAGACCTCACTAATGAGTGAGTCAGTTGTGATGATAAAATGAGAGTGAAAATCCCTCATTTATACAAAACCTTGACCTAATTTTACATTTTAGGTCAGGTAAAAGGTCGATAAGGCCAAATTATCAAAATCATACTGTTTTACATTAAATTGTCAAATTAAAACCCTAATTGAGCCGAAAGAGATAAGAATCCCCTCTAAGGGAGGCGTTATCCCCTTCTAGGGAAAATGGGGCATCCTGGAGCAAAACGTTAGCCCTCCTTAGGCTTCTCCAACATGCCACACATGCCAATACTGCCCAGTCTGCCTCCCAAAATGTCCATACTGCTGGATGACATCATGGCTATGATGGGTGACGTCCTAGGCCTTCCAAGGCCAACGTTCCACTGAAAAAGGGCAAATCCCCCTAGGTCAAGCTCTGTCGGGGTGCCTCTGGTGGAACATCCTCTTCTTCTCTGGTGCAAGACACCGATCCATCTCTGTCTCGTCCTTGGCCCATGGTGGGGTCTCAACATCCATCTGATGGGCTCTTCAGCCCCTTGGAGGTCCTAACTGATCATCTCCCCATGTGTACCAGTCCAAATGGTATCTGTTCGTTGGGTATGGTCCTGCACATCAAAGGCTACGCCCTCCATGGGCTCATCAATCACATGGATCATAGCAATGCCAATCACATCTCATCATCAATATTTTTAAACATATGCATAAAATCCCTAATACATCTGTCAATAGATCAAAGACGTTACACAAGCTTGCTATACAAATCTAGGAGAAAAGACAAAAAGTCCTATTGGGCTAGTGCCCATCGGAAAAGGAGAGTTCCTAGGAGAAACCTCATCAAAACCATGTGAGTGGGTGATGTGGTCAGGGGAAGTCTAACCATGCGGGTGTAGTGAGGGCCAAAGATGCAAAGTGTTACCTGTGGGTGCGTTTGTAGAAGGCGAGTTGTACCTGTCATGGATGCATTCTTTCCAAGCCCATTCTTGCCTTTATTATTTTTTATTCTTTTATTGCTTTTCTTTTTCTTTTTGTTCAAGAGCTAATCAGGGGACATTGCCTTGGTGTGGTGACCAGTGGTGGCAGCGTTACCCACAAGTATTTTCACAGAAATGAAAGGCTGGCTCGTGATGAGACCCCCTTTCCCTTGGCCATGCAACCAAGATTCACTGCCCTGGTGTGGTAACCAGCTGGTGGTAATGTCATACTGCTAAGTACCCATGGACCTAATAGGCTGGCTCGTGATGAGACCCCCTATCCTCTGACTAGGTCTTGTTTTATTATTTTTTCGGGTTCCTCTTGTTTCTTGATGAGAAGCCTTTTATTGCTTTCTCGGGGATCCCTGGGTGAAGCATCTCGAGGTTTTATTCTTAGGCCTTTATCTTTTACCAACTTACTTTTACCTTCTGGGCCTTTAGCCCCTTCTTCCCATGAGATAAGGTGCAATCCTGAAAATAGGTCAACCCAATGCCTGGACAAGGGGAGTGGGACAAATGAGCGAGAAATAAGATGAAATAGTGGTGCTATGATGGGAGCAGACGATGGCTTTTCAAAAGTCCCCCCAGTGGCAAACCAAAACCTATGGACAAAGGCTTTCTAGGACACCCTGTTAATCCTCCCAGACATGGTCAAGTGGGCAAATGTAAGATCCAAGCAGTTGTTAGAAATAAAAGAAATCAGATGCATATATTTAAAGGTTTTAATGATCAAAAGTGATACATACCATGATACCTGGACTAATTACCTGATGGAGCAAGAACCCTTTATGATATAGGACCAAGCCAATGGTGATGGATGCTACTACTGCTGACAAGATAAGGATGATGAAAGAAGAAAAGGTGGGCCCTCCAGGGCCATGCTCAGATCAATCCTGCTCTCGTTACTCCATGTCTAAGACATGTGGTCCTCGAGACATGATCTCCTAGTTATCCCTAAAAAGTGGGGATAACAAGATGTAGTAGCCAAACCCGAAGACCTTGAGCTATGATACCATATGTTAAGAACCAAATATCAATATAGCATAGAAAAACCTCAGAAAAAGTACTCAACGCCTTGAAAAAGAGAGAAATTTAGATAGTAAGCCTCTTCAAGGGGGCAACCTCCTTATGCCCACATAAATGTTCAAATACAAGATGATTCCAAATGAAAATGTCTCCTTGGTATATATAGGAGACTAGGAGGTATAATTACAACTAATGGACTAAAGCCGACATAAATAAAATAACATTACTAATATAATATGCCCAAATTAAGGGGTAATGAGTCACTATTTAGGGCTTAACAATACAACATTAAACTTATTGTGCCAGCTTATATGTGTGTATCACGGTGCATGTACATAAGTAAAGGATGGAGATGGGGCATCTCCAACGACTTATCTATTTTTTAGGTGGGCCCACTTGCAATATGTGTGGGGAGCCACTTAGTCCCTCTCTTCCTCTACTAGTAGGTTCACATAGAGGCGTTAGTTCTTGACCCCATCACTAGTTTGAGACATAGGTATGTAAGAGGTGCAAGAATGGGAGGAGTTGACTCGGAACCCTGCACCTTGTTGGATGCGCACACTTGCTCTTGGCCTTGTGATTTTATTTGTGATTAGGGGCAAGTGCAAGTCGTGGGAGATTTTGATAGAATGGATGCCCCCCTCATTACTTCTTAGTCAAAGGTTTCCAACTGGAGGGTTGTAAGTTGGCTTTGTTAACTATAATACTCTTCTAGAATAGAGAAGGGCACACTTGTTGTATTATGATAAGTGAAAGTTAGTAAAAAATAAGAAGCTTGGCATAAGATTTGTCCACCTTTATTTCCTCCTATCTCACATTAGTTGCAAGGATTTGTCCATGACAACATATAAGCCCCAATATATTATGATCCTTGTGCCAATAGAGCAATACAAAAATCTAGTACTAGACCCTTGCTAACATAATAGTTAATTGGTTACGGAGTAATTATGCTTTCTTTCTTGGCCTCTGTGCATGTGCATAACAATATCTAGATTAACCTATCTTATGGAAATTTAGAAAAGCTTTTATGACTATACAATCTTCTTTCTTTCTATCTCACATTGATCATAATGATCGATCCATGATCACATATAATCCTCAATATTGATGTTTAAGTTACTGGAGACATCCATAGAAATAATAACCTTCCTACTATGATTGATTGTAAAATAATTATGCTTTCTTATTTAATATTTCTTTCCCTTCTCTTTAAAGGTCTTTATATACATCTTTGTGTGAAAAATAATAATTAAATATACTTTTATTTTATTATTTTCTCTTTCTTTTTGTAATATCTTGAAATAATTTATATAACCATAAACTCCATTTAAAAAAAAACTATATATATTTTAAATATTTTACAAACTATAATTTTTTTTATATTAAACATTCATAACAATGCATTTAAAAAAAATATCTTTCATCATCTTTAAAAGATTATCTTCCATAATCTTTAAAACCTATTTTGATTTTATTTAAAGTAATGTGACATCCTCTTTTAAAAAGCGGTTTGCTATCACTACGAGATATGATTATGTCTTTATAAATGATTTTGAAATTGATGAAAGTAAATCATTTTGAGGGTGGATATCTTTGCTTCAAATTTTAAATGCTTTACATGTGCATTGTATTTAATGGAGGTTAGTATTTATTCAATGGTGAAGAGATGATGAAAGTATTAGTGTGATATGAATTTTTTATGATGATGATGATGATGATGATGATGATTATGTTCATTGAGATCAATTAGTCTATTAGACCTTAAGATGGAAATAGATTACTTCGCTTTCTTTAAAATTGTATTTCTGTACTAAAAGAACATTGAGAGAAGCGTTCTAACATCACCATAGTTTTGATGACTTAGGAGGTTAGGAGTGTTTGTATTATGAAAAATATTTTAAAATTGGGATTGTTGATTTTCCAAGTGGATTCAACCCTTGGTATGTTCGGATACCATGTTGATTTTACCACTTTACTCAACACCCGACAATTAGCTCAAATAAAATCACTTTATCTACTAAAAGCACAACTAAGTAATCAACTAAACATGCAGAGAAAGCATAAACAAAGAAACCAAATCAAGCTAATAAGAACACCAAGAATTTTGGGTAAACCCCTAGAAAAACCCCGGAGGGAAAACCAGTCCAATGATGCTTTTATTAAGGTCAAATTAGGGCTCCTGTAACAGGGATAATGGCTCACTGAGAGAATTATACACTGCAGACAAAACGGGAAACTCCCGTGCTTCTGTACAACCTTGTACCAACATGTTTCCCAATACATCCATGACTTGCCCTTCTTTGGCCCGAGGACATCCGTGACTTTCCCTTCTATGACCTACGGATATCCGTGAATGTCTCCATTGAGACCCGTGAATGCGTACATAAATCTTGTATGACAAGCTATGTACGACTCTTCTCTTCCCTGTGGCTTCTGTCCTTTGAAACCCACCCGTGGTTGCTTCTGCTCTCTTTCCTCCTTGACCTATATGAACTCTAGATGAAATTCCTTCTCCACCTATCAAGATCTTGAATCATGATCCTTTGTGATCCAACCCTCTCATCAATACTTGAATGAAATCTCTTCACCCAACCAATGAGATCTCCTTACTCTAGTGTAAGCAAAAGTCCTTCTTTAATCCTACACACCTTACACTAGAAAAAGTCCTTCTTTTCCATCTCCAATCTTGGCATCTCACCAAATATCCTCAACCTTAGCATCTCACCAAAGATCCTCAACCTTGGAATCTCACCAAAGGTCCCTTTCTCTTGGCATCTCACCAAGAGTCTCCCGATCTTGGCATATCACCAAGAGTCCTGACTGTGTCAAATCCCTTAACATAAGTCTCTCTACCTTGACCTCTCATCAAAAGTCTCGACCGTTTCGACTCCCTCAACGCAATTCCTTGACTTTGATCTCTCATCAAAAGTGACTTCTCCTATACCCCAACCTTACTTTTATAATCACGACTTATAATCTATTTCTAATCTTCAAAGTGATCTATGGTCGATATTACTTCTCACACTCACTTAAGATTTAAATTACATGTTGCATGCTAAGCATGTCCTTAAATATCTCAATTCACTAATAAATTCAATTTTATTTTAAATAATTCCTTCTAACTAAAGTAAACTCGAGACTATAATATCTTCGACTACTTCCACATGCAAAACACATGCGTATGTGAAAGTACATGTCCGATGCTACCAAAACATCAACACTCCCTCTTAGCAAGGAAGGTACTTCTCCCACCTGGATTTTTATCTATCTTCGCTACCAGATCTACTACCACACCTTCTCTCTAATACACCTATTTGGTTTCTCTCTCTGACACATAAGCTATCCCTGCCATGATGGTCTGACCTGTCTCCGAAGAATCACTGCCTCTGAACATGCTCCTATAAATCTCTTTCTCTTGAGCATCCTGTATGACCATATCATACCATGACTCCTTCTTGACTGACTTGGAAGGATGCTCCTTCCCACTTGAACCTAAAAGTTGAATCCCTCTGAGTTTCTCAACCTTTAGAGCTACCTACTCCCTATTCTATGCCACTGACATTAATCCAAGATTCCCTTGGATCCTTTTATAGGCTCCCATCCTGGGATAATGTTTCATCTGAGGAATACAAATCAACAAATAGCCAAGCCCTACAAACCCCAAGACCAATACTTTGATCTTGTTGGTTAGCTGCTATCTTCCTTGCTGCCTCTTTTCTCCTTTCCTCGAACCCTGCCCTACACACTTGAATGAAATTCCTTCTCGATCCACTCAATGAGATTTTACTCACTCATTCTGTGTGTGTCTTCTATCCACTGAGAAATAGCCAACACTTGCAACTAAGCACCTCTATTGTTGTTATATAATCCTATACCTGCAACTCCTCTGCTGCCTAGATCTGTCCTTGCCACCAGATCTCTCTACTTCTCATGGTGCTATTATGGCTACTCCTACGACTTCTCTTCTCCTTTGGACTAATTATATCTCTATGTGAAATTCCTTTTCTCCCATTTCTAATATCTCCTTGAGAAAAATTCCTTCTTTGCTCTGTCTCTGGATGAACTTCCTTCTTCACACATGTGAAATCTCTGTGAGTCACTGTCCTTCATGGCTCAAGCACTTGAGAAAAATTCCATCTTTGCTCCAAAGTAGATGACTCAAGCACATGAACAAATGTACTTCTCTGCTCTCATGTGCTCCCTCTCTCCTTTAAAGCCTCGAATTTGATGTTTCCCATAAATCAGTCCTTCAATTTCTACCTACTGGTTTATAGATATGCTAAGATCTCCTGCAAATATGATTGATCTATTGCAAAAAAAAAGGGAATTTGTGCTTAGTCCTTCAAGCACCCACTTCTACACTCCTGATCCCATATATATGCTAATGTAACCCTAGATCCAAACTATATCTCTCCCTTGGTCACTTCGATCTCATAGATTTGTTGATACCATGTGCACTTGGTTTCCTCCCAGAGAAACCTTGCTCTGATACCATGTTGACTTTCTAAGGAGATTTAACCCTTGGTATGCTCTGATACCATGTTTATTTTATCACTTTACTCAACACCCGACAATGAGCTAAAATAAAATCACTTTATCTACTAAAAGCAAAACTGAGTAATCAACTAAACATGCAACAAAAACATAAACAAGGAAACCAAATCAAGCACATAAGGACACCAAGAATTTTGGGTAAACCCCTGGAAAAACCTTGGAGGGAAAACAAGTCCAATGATGTTTTTATTAAGGTAAAATCAGGGCTCTCGTAACAGGGATAATGACCCACTGAGAGAATTATACACTGCAGACAAATTTGGAAACTCTCATGCTTTTGTATGGCTTTGTACCAACATGTTTCCCAATACATCTGCGACTTGCCCTTATCTGTCCTGCAAACATCCACGACTTTCCCTTATATGACCTGAAGATATCTATGATTATCTCCACTGAATTTCACAGATGTGTACATAAATCTTGCATGGAAAGATCTGTACAAATCTTCTCTTGCGTGTGGCTCCTGTCCTTTGAAACCCACATGTGGATGCTTCTTCTCTCTCTCCTCCTTGACATGTATGACCTCTAGATGAAAGTTCTTCTCCACCTATTAATATCTTGAATAACGATTGTTTTTTATCCAACCCTCTCATCAATAATTGGATGACCTCTCTTCACTCAACCAGTGAGATCTCCTCACTCTAGTGTAAGCAAAAGTCTTTCTTTTCTCCTACACTCCATACACTAGAAAAAGTCCTTCTTTTCTATCTATGATCTTGTCATCTCACCAAATATCCTCAACCTTGGAATCTCACCAAAGGTCCCTTACTCTTGGCATCTCACCAAGAGTCTCGACTGTGTCAACTCCCTCAACACAAGTCTGTCGGCCTCAACCTCTCATCAAAAGTCCCAATTGTTTCAACTCCCTCAACACAAGTCTCTAACTTTGATCTCTCATCAAAAGTGACTTATCCTATATGCCAACCTTGCTTTTATAATCACGAGTTACAGTCTATTTCTAATATTCAAAGTGATCTATGATTGAGATTACTTCTCACACTCACTTAAGATTTAGATTACATGATGCATGCTAAACATGTTCTTAAATAATTCAATTCACTAATAAATATAATTTTACTTTAATTTATTTCTTCTAACTAAAGTAAACTCAAGACTAGAATATTTTTGACTACTTACACATGCAAAATCACATGCCTATGTGGAAGTACCTGTCCGATGCTACCGAAACATCAACATGGATCTAATTTGGGGATAGGCAGAGAAATCTAAGAGGAAGTGTTTTTCATCGTCAACCTTCTTAGTGTCACAAAGATGGCATATTATATCATCCCACTGTGTTTTGGTAAATGTCCAATGCCCAACTTCACTATGTAGCTCATGAGAGTTTGCTCTTATTTTAACAATGTTGATTTTCTTCTTTGCACTTCTTAAAACTGAGAGGTACTTTTGAGCTTCTAAATTAGGGTTGACCACCTCCTTGTAGTATCTTAATTTCCTTTTATCCTCTAATTCTTGATCACACCACATATTCTCCTTAAATTTAGAAGTGATAATATTTGTAATATTATCGGTATTCTGCATGATGACTTCTTCTTGTATTTCCTAATGATTTAGCAAAGATTTCACATCTTTATGCCATCCCCACTTGATCCGTTAGTGGTTTTGGCTAGAGTTTGAAGCAATTTTGGGGATCCTCTTGTTGTCCATGTTGTTTATCTTGTTCTTGTAAGTTAGATATATAATCATAGCAATTCTCTCGATGGGGGAAATACTTGCTTCTATGAGGAGGATAGGATAGGGTGTATTGCCCTTAATTTTGAGATTATAAGTTATAAAATTCTTTTGGATCTGTTCTATCTTTCTCCAGGATTATCTAGAGATACTACAACCCTAAACTTCACATATAATATAACTGGAGTGACGAGAGTGTGAAAGAGACATTTTTTCTTATCCCAAATCCAAAGTTCCGATGACTTACAATTGTTTTAAGTCTATAATAAGCTTTCCACCCTCCATTTATTCTTTTCTCAATGCTATAGTTCCAATTGAGCTTGTGGTGAATATTGATTCCAAGATATTTGTATGAAGGCACTTCCTCTAAGCTATTGTTTTCATATACAAAATTATCATAGGTGATATTTTTGTATTTAATTATAACCTTTGTTTTGTCAGTGTTCATAATCATTCCCACTAGAGAAGTCCTTGAAGATTATAAGTTGCTTTCCTAGGTCATAGGGACCCTTTGCCATAAGAACAATATCATCAACATAAAGAAGAAGGATTATGATTATACTAGCGAGAGTTGAGCCAACACAACATACATCCTCCAAAAACTATTCTAACTTATCAATATAGATGTCGAAAAGGGTAGGGGATAGGGGAAACCTTGTTTGACTCCTATATTACAGTTATTTTTTTTTTACCAGCTCTTAGTGTTCCTAAACTTGGCAATAAATTACTCATATAGCCTTACTACAACAACTCTTAACTCGAAAGGGACTTTAAGCTCTTCTAACCTATTCCAAAGGTTAGTCCTGGGCACAATGTCAAAAGATTTTCTAAAATCAACGAAACAACAAAGGAGATCAATTTTATGATTACAACACTCCTCTCCAATGATCCTAAATGTAACAAGGTGGTTCACAATTGAATGGTCGCCTCTAAACTCAGCCTGAACTTTAGCTATTTTTCCATTGCTTTCTAGCCATGCACTCATCTTCTTTTCCAAAATACTTCCATATAGCTTAGCTAAAATGGGGCTAATCATAATGGTCCTATAATTACATGGATTTGTTTTATCCCTACTTTTGAAAGTAGGTACAATGAGGCTTTGAGTCCAAGGTTTTGGGAAAACCTTGTTGGATAGCTAAATTGAAGAGTTTATATACGTGAGGGATGATGATAGGTCCTCCAATTTTTAGTATTTCAGCTTGGTAACCTTCAATGTCCTTATCTTTTCCTTTTGAGAGCACCTTAACTCCAAACTTGATGTCTTCTATAGAAAACACTTCATCCTTTGTAGAACTTTTTGGAATATTGTCCATGACATTAGGGGATTTGTAAATATTTTTAAGGTAGAAATTCCAGTCCTTCAAGCAAATATTATTATTTGATTTAGTTTTATGAGTTAGGATTTGCCTCCAAAATTTCTTAGGATCTATCTTAAATAGGTGAAAAAGCTTCTCTTGCTTTCTATTTATGTATTGTTTTTTTCCCCTTTTAATCAAGGTATTGTATCTATTTATCTTATCATATTTTAATGATGCATTGGAAGCATCCCTAATGGAATTTCTAGCAATTTTGCATTCATTATCGTACCATAGTTGTTCTGTTTTTCTTTTTATAGAGCACCTCAATAAATATTTTTTTAATGGAAGTTGAGAGGTTTGTTATAAAATTTTGATAGTCAACTTCAATATTGTTCTGATACGTTAAACATTTAAAGCATTACTTAAGTCATTTAACAAAAGATTGACTTTGTGTTTGTCAAAAAGTAATAGCTTTTGTGCATGGAAAAGTTTAGAGATAATGTTAAAGGTCTATGATCAAATTCATGTTTGTGGTCATCTAAAAGATCAAAGTTTAATGTTTGGTTGTATATGGGGATATATAATATTACATAATCAATGACACTGCTACCCAACCCATGGATACAAGTCATCTTGTTATATTTTGGCCACTTCCTTAGACCATTGCAAATTATTAAACCTTGAGAACTACAGAGCTTGATTAACTCAGTACCCAACAAATTCTCGATTAGGTCTTCAAAGTTTCTTTTGTATATATTAACTAAAACAAGGTCCTCATCTAGCCAAATAAATGTAGTTAATATTAAGAAATAAAGAAAACATCAATGGAAATTATCTTGATCACTAATGTTAGAATATGATCACGATTTTCAATTGTTAATTGTGAAGTTGGAAGAATGATTCAAAACTTTCCCATGCCATTTACATAAATGATAATCAACATAAATGAGAATGAGAAAATTCACTCCATTTTATTTGTAATGTTTAAAGAATGATTAAAATCCTTTCCACACTACTACATTACAATTCAAAAATTCATTCCATTTACATAATAATTCATAATAACTTTAAAACTCTTCCAAAACTTGATTTGTATCTCTGCTTTTCTCAATCCCTTGGTATACATCACACAATCGTAGTCTTGTGTGAAACCTTACATTTTAATAACTTTAAAAACTCTTCCAAAACTTCATTTGTATCTATGCCTTTCTCAATCCCTTGATACACATGAAAATTCACTCCATTTTATTTGTAATGTTTAAAGAATTATTAAAATTCTTTCCACACTACTACATAACAATGAAAAAATTCATTCCATTTACATAATAATTCATAATAAATTTAAAAACTCTTCCAAAACTTGATTTGTATATCTGTCTTTCTCAATCTTTCTCAATCCCTTGGTACACATCACATAATCCCTTGGTACACATCACATAGTTGCAATAAATTTTTTTATTCCATTTACATAACAATTCATAATAACTTTAAAAACTCTTCCAAAACTTGATTTGTATGTCTGCCTTTCTCAATCCCTTGGTACACATCACATATTTGTAATCTTGGGTGAAACCTTACATTTTAATAACTTTTAAAACTTGATTTGTATCTATGCCTTTCTCAATCCCTTGATACACATCACATAGTTGTAGTTTTGTGTGGAACCTTCAATCCCTTGGTACACATCACATAGTTGTAGTCTTGTGTGAAACCTTCTTTTCATAAAGTGTAAGATAATTGGTTTTTATCAAAATTTTGTTAAAATTGTTTCCATTTCATAATATTGCATATAAAATTCATAAATTACATAAAGTAGATATATTAGGCTTTTTGAGGTTGATAAATTTAGTTATGTAATTGAAATTTGTAAGTTTTTATAAACTTTGTATAAATTTTAGCAAAAAATGTATTATCAAAGAAAATCAGAAAATAGTCCTATTGCAAATATGAAATGTGTTTAAACATTTATAACATTGGAAGCAAAATCATAAGAGGTGAGCCATCCGGATAGGATGTGCAAAGTTTGTCTCCATATTTCACAACCAACATAACCACATCCCATGCATGTAATAAAACAACCATGAAGATATTTCAAAGTTGTTATAGTATCCATTTGTTGCCCTCTATGTACACCAAATGGCCTAAGCAACCATTGAAAGTCCATGCACACACTTGACTTAGGTTTTGAAAACCTGTTGACCTATATATAAGCTCACATCTTTTATTTTTACCTTTTCTTTACTTAGTTTTTTTTTTAAATCCATGGCGGGTTCATAACCTTGCTCATCAAGTTCTGCGTTATACAAAATACACTTTTATTCTCTGCCATATCCATATTGCAGCGTGACTTATCCATTTCTTAAGCGCTCCCATAACGACGGGTTCGTGGGTTGGTATCATCATTCTCATTCAAGTCCGCTCTTCTGTCATTGTCAAAATGCACCTTATTGTTTCACCACCCTCATTTTGCACTTTACTTAGAATATTTTTAAAGTTTCTTAGTACGTTAGGTTCACGGGTTGGCAGAATCATGGGTTCACGTTTCCCCATTTCATTTTCTTGTGTTCTATGAGTCCGACCGACTCTCAACTCTCTTGATAAATTAATACTTAGCCAATTTTCAAATCACCGCAGGTTCATGTTTGTTCCTTCACTTCTCGATATCTGCATCTAATTGTCCCCTGTAATATATATATATTACTTTGCACTTCCCCAAGACTTTATTTAATGTTAATCTTACAGAGGATGATATTTAATTAAATTTTGAAAAGGCCGTTATTAATGGAATATTTCTCAAAGTAATCTTTCATTTAATCTTCAATAACTCTTTTATTGAAAAATGATTTGCGAGTTATATCATCAAAATGGGATTTACTTTTAAATTAAATTTTAAACTAAGGTAATTAAAAAAATACCAAGTATTGATTAATATATATACACACACATAGACAAATCAATGTAAACTCATCTTAACTTGAGATCTAGTAAGTGCCAACAAATTTACATTTTGATTCTTTTTTATCTCTCTAGGAGCTTAATAGATTTAGAGTTGAAATGTATCTATGATGGCTATAGTTCAACGGGTTAACTTAAACTATCCAACATGCATTGTTTCAAGGTTGAGTTCATCGTGAGGTCTCTGATTGTAATCTGGCTAAGAGTCCTGTTTGGTTAAGTCACATAGGGTTACCAATCACATTTGTGACTCATTGTTGAGTTTCTTTCCATGACGATATTCTGAGGAAGAAATGGACCCTTAAGGTTTTGCTTGAAAAAAAACAATCTACACTTACGATGTTTTGGACTATGCACATCAAGTAACCCAAACAACAAACCAAACTCCATACACAATTTGGATAATTATTGTCTATTTAGACAAGGTTCATCTAGTTTGATTACACACTCCTAAATTACCAACTCCTATTGCCACTAACAACTCCGCTATCATCCATATCAATATTTAGAAAAAGAAGAAAAAACATTAAAATGTTCCTTAAAAAATAAGGATTTACACTTACATTTTCACATTTTCACCTATGCACACCAAGTAACCCAAACTCCACGTGCAATGTTGATAATTATGGTCCACAGAGAATGCACTTTCGATAAGTGCAACCACATCGAAATATATGAGTCTCGAACGCTGCTAAACGATCATGAAATGTACGTGCGCGAGTAAATAATTAGAGGCCACAGTTTATTCACACAAGATGTCGTTATATGCCTTCCGTCTAGGAAACAGCGAACCTGTAATTTTTTTTATTAAAAGTAACGTCAACAGCAGGGTTCGAAGCCCAACAGATTTCAAGTCTGTCTCCTTAACCACTCGGACATATTGACGGTTGTTAAAATTTAACGGATTTAAAATAGATGATATATTTCCAGATCTTGCAAAATTTAATACCGTCTAATAAGTAATATTCCCCATCTTGTTTTTGATATCCTTATATTATATTTATGTAAATATATGTATAATTTTTCAATTAAGAAACAATTTTAAAATTAGTGAGATAGTGAGATTGATTTTTTTATTAGATGCATTATAATAATAATTTAATTTTAAGGTTATTAATGTATGGAAACGTTTTGTTTATGGAATAATATATCTTTCTGAATAATTTGATTATTTGATTTATAGAGGTGTAACTACCTTATCATACTAAATTATTACTAAGATATGATATAGCTCATGTGGAATGTCTAAGTGAGATAATTATCATGTTAAGAATGGATTGGAACTCATGAAATTAGCCATGCAAGAAGATCGACCACAAAGGGAGGAAGAATAATAGCATGCATTATCAATGAAGACATATCGACCACAAAGGGAGGGGGAATAATAACATGGATTATCCAATTCTAGGCTAGTTGTACTGAATTGCCTTAACAATGAAGGCATACTTTAGTCATCCTCTATTATTTTCTTATTGATCATCAACAACCAATGATATTCTATAGGGTTATAGGGGTTAAAAATAACACAATCTATATCATTGATTCTTAATTTAATAATGTAATTGCATAGAGAGAAGCGAGATATATTCCACATGCTAGTATGAGACAGATGTGTAGTGCCCGTGCCTAATGCTGACATGATATGGGCCATTTAGTTGACTCAATATTATATTAAAAAACAAAAATAAAATAACAACTAAGTATGAATGAGTCTGACTATTGGTATAATCTCGGGAAGATGAATCTCAATGGAACCTCAACATCTAAGTGGCCTATAACACAACTCAAATTCATAATAATGAAGTAGAATAGAATATTTTTATTTGCATCCTTAAGAGACGTTGTAGATGTAATGTACAAAGTACAATAGTCTCCTCCTATAAATAAAGTTCATGCATGTAAGCATAAATATTAGCTTGCAAATCCTTCAACAACTTCTGCAAGTTTAAATCCAAGTGATGAAGCAAGATAATGGGTAGAATGTATTGGAATTGCCATGTGCATTGTTCATGAACAATGAGGAAATGAGGAGTTGGTTGATGATGGAGAGGTATCATTACACTGGCTATTGCCATGGATATATACACCAAAATTCATTTAAAAAATAGAAAAGTGAGAATATGGGTTTTATCATTTTTAACAGTGTAGGACTTAAGAGTCGAAAAAATCAATCACAATAATCCTTAAAATATAGGGTGGGCCACTCCGCACCCTTAATGTACAATTAATTCATACCAAATTCTATGATTTAATGGAATTATTTAACCACTAGGACCTCTTTTGAGACAAAAAATCCTTTTAGTCTAGTGTTTAATATTGAGAATCTGGGGAATCTTGATAGGTCTTCTAGTGGATAAAATAATTTCTTATTTATGTGAGTAAAACTCATTTTGTTTATAACGTGAGCAAGCAGATATGTTGAAACATTTTCTCTAGTTTCGTTCCTTAGCCAAGTTTGCATGGCCTTGTGTTGAGTTACTGTGTTACTGACATTTTCCTGCTTCCATATCTTGTAGAGCCATTTTGTTAGCTTAATGGGTACCTTTGGTCTTGGATTTTCATCTTGCTTGGATGCTTTGTTAGAGTTGAAGTCCTTTACTGGATTTGGAAGAACTGTAATGTTGTTGTGTTTAATTTAGTAGTTCCATTGACAAGAACAATAAACTGATTGTGCCAACCTATATATGTGTATCACAGTGCAAGTACATAAGTAAAGGATGGAGATGGGGCATCTCCAATGACTTCTGTATTTTTTAGGTAGGCCCACCTGTAATATGTGTGGGGAGCCACTTAGTCCCTCTCTTCCTCTACTAGCAGGTTCACATAGAGACAACAGTTCTTGACCCCATCACTAGTTTGAGACATAGGTGGGTAAGAGGTGTGAGAATGGGAGGAATTGTCTCAGAACCCTCCACCTTGTTGGATGCGCACACTTGTTCTTGGCCTTGTGATTGTATTTGTGATTAGGGGCAAGTGCAAGTCGTGGGCGATTTTCATAGAATGGATACCCCCCTCATTACTTCTTAGTCGAAGGACTCCAATTGGAGGGTTGTAAGTTGGCTTTGTTAACTATAATACTTTTCTAGAATAGAGAATGACACACTTGTTGTACTGCAATAAGTGGAAGTTAGTAAAAAATAAGAAGCTTGGCATAAGATTTGTCCACCTTTATTTCTTCATATCTCACATTAGTTGCGAGGATTGATCCATGCCAACATATAATCCCCAATATACTATGATCGTTGTGCCAATGGAGCAATACAAAAATCTAGTGGCCCCTTGCTAACATAATAGTTAATTGGTCGTGGAATAATTATGCTTATTTTCTTGGCCTCTGTGCATGTGAATAATAATATCTAGATTAACCTATCTTATAACAATTTAGAATAGCTTCTATGACTATACAATCTTCTTTATTTCTATCCTCAATATACCATAATGTTTAAGTCACTGGAAACATCCATAAAAATAATAACCTTCCTACTATGATTGATTGTAAAATAATTATTCTTTTTTATTTAATATTTCTTTCCCTTCTATTTATAGCTTCTATATACATCTTTGTGTAAAAAATAATAATTAAATATAATTTATTATTATTATTATTGTTATTTTATAATACCGGGAAATAATTTATATTACTATAAACTCAAAACTTAAAAAAAAAATACATTTTTATTAAATATTTTACAAACTATAATTTTTTTTATTAAATATACATAACAATGCATTTAAAAAAAATATCCTCCATCATCCTTAGAAAATGATCTTCCATAATCTTTAAAACCTATTTTGATTTTATTTAAAGTAATGGGACATCCTCTTTTAGAAAACGGTTTGCTATCACTACGAGATATGGTTATGTCTTTATAAATGATTTTGAAATTCATGAAAGTAAATCATTTCAAGGTGGATATCTTTGCTTCAAATTTTAAATGCTTTACATGTGCGTTGTATTTAATGGAGGTGAAGAGATGATGAAAGTGGTGGTGGTGGCGGCGGCGGCGGCGGCGACGACGACGACGACGACGATGACGAGGACGAGGACGAGGACGAGGATGATGATGACGACGACAACGACGACGACGACGATGATGATGGCGACAATGACAACGACAACGAGGACGAGGACGATGATGATGACGACGATGATGATGATGACGACTACGATGAGGACGAGGACGATGATGATGATGACAACGAGGATGACGATGATGAGGACAACGAGGACGATGACGACGACGACGACGATGATGATGACGACGACGACGACGATGACGACGACGACAACGACAACGACAATGATGATGA
>JASDQU011101881.1:20292-30649 GCA_032191745.1 Picea mariana
ATGGCATGACATGTACTATCCATATAGAATAGTATTATCTGAAAATATATCATAACTCATACCATTACCCATCAAACAAACTTGGGTCCATTACCCAAACCTGGGGTCTCCAACTTCTCATGGCCATAACTCTCTAACCGTGAGGAATTATGTGACGTTCCACATACCACCGGAATTGACATGACAAGAACTATCCATATAGGATATTTTCCCTGACAAATTCACTTTCCTTCATCTCATTATTCCATAATTAAGCATGGGTTCTCTTACTCCACAAAGCGTCTTCCCATGAGGGCTTTCACCATAAGGGGACCACTTTGGAGTTCATCCATATTTACTTCTTATCAACCATGACAAAAAAATAATGAGTCATATTTACATCAAACAGTATTGGGTCCATTACCCAAAACTTTGTGCTACGGGTCTTTCTTCAAGGGTTGACATCAATGACAACCAACCTTAATCAACACGGGTTTTTACTAAAATTTTGTTAAAAGTGTTTCCATTTCATAATATTGCATATAAAATTCATAAATTACATAAAGTAGATATATTAGGGCTTTTTGAGGTTGTTAAATTTAGTTATGTAATCGAAATTTGTAAGTTTTTATAAACTTTGTATAAATTTTAGCAAAAAATGTATTATTAAAGAAAATTAGAAAATAGTCCTATTGTAAATATAAAATGTGTTTAAACATTCATAACACTGGAAGCAAAATCATATGAGGTGAGCCATCTGAATAGGATGTGCAAAGTTTGTCTCCATATTTCACAACCAACATAACCACATCCCATGCATGTAATAAAACAACCATGAAGATATTTCAGAGTTGTTATAGTGTCCATTTGTTGCCCTCTATGTACACCAAATGGCCTAAGCAACCATTGAAAGTCCATGCACACACTTGGCTTAGGTTTTGAAAAACTGTTGACCTATATATAAGTTCATATATTTTATTTTTACCTTTTCTTTACTTAGATTTTTTTTTAATCCATGGCGGGTTCATAACTTTGCTTATCAAGTTTTGCGTTATACAAAATACACTTTTATTCTCTGCCATATCCATATTGCACCGTGACTTATCCATTTCTTAAGCGCTCTCATAATGACAGGTTCGTGGGTTGGTATCATCATTCTCATTCAAGTCCGCTCTTCTATCATTGTCAAAATGCACCTTATTGTTTCACAACCCTCATTTTGCACTTAGAATATTTTAAAAGTTTCTTAGTACGTTAGGTTCACGGGTTCACGTTTCCCCATTTCATTTTCTTGTGTTCTATGAGTCCAACCGACTCTCAACTCTCTTGATAGATCAATACTTAGCCAATTTTCAATATCACCACGGGTTCATGTTTGTTCCTTCACTTCTCGATATCTGCATCTAATTGTCCCCTGTAATTAATATATATANTAAATTTTGAAAAGACCGTTATTAATGGAATATTTCTCAAAGTAATCTTTCATTTAATCTTCAATAACTCTTTTATCGGAAAAGGATTTGCGAGTTATATCATCAAAAGGGGATTTACTTTTAAATTAAATTTTAAACTAAGGTAATTAAAAAATACCAAGTATTGATTAATATATATACATATACATAGACAAATCAATGTAAACTCATCTTAACTTGAGATCTAGTAATTGCCAACAAATCTACATTTCAATTTATTTTTGATCTCTCTAGGAGTTTAATAGATTTAGAGTTGAAATGTATCTATGATGGCTATAGTTTAGCGGGTTAACTTAAACTATCCAACATGCATTGTTTCAAGGTCGAGTTCATCGTTAGGTCTCTGATTGCAATCTGGCTAAGGGTCGTGTTTGGTTAAGTCACATTGAGTTACCAACCACTTTTGTGATTCATTATTGAGTTTCCTTCCATGATGATATTATGAGGAAGAAGAAAACCCTTAAGGTTTTCCTTGAAAAAAAACAATCTACACTTACAATGTTTCAGACTATGCACATCAAGTAACCCAAACAACAAACCAAACTCCATGCACAATTTGGATAATTATTTGGACAATGTTCATCTAATTTGATTGATAATTGAGTTTGATTACACACTCTTAAATTACCAACCACTATTGCCAGTAACAACTCCGCTATCATCCATATCAATATTTAGAAAATAAAAATAAAAAATTGAAATGATTAAAAAAATCAAGATTTACAGTTACATTTTCACCTTTGCACACCAAGTAACCCAAACAACAAACCCAACTCCACGTGCAATGTGGATAAATATGGTCCACACAGAATGCACTTTCGATAAGTGCAACCACATCGAAATATATGAGTCTTGAACGCTGCTAAACGATCATGAAATGTGCGTGCGCGAGTAAATAATTAGAGGCCACAGTTTATTCACACAAGATGTCGTTATATGCCTTCCGTCTACGAAATAGCGAACGTGTAATTGTGTTTTATTAAAAGCAACGTCAACAGCAGGGTTCGAACCTGCGCGGGCGAAGCCCAACAGATTTCAAGTCTGTCTCCTTAACCACTCGGACATATTGACAGTTATTAAAATTTAACAAATTTAAAATAGATGATATATTTCCAGATCTTGCAAAATTTAATACCATCTAATAAGTAATATTCCCCATCTTGTTTTTGATATCTTTATATTATATTTATGTAAATATATGTGTAATTTGTCTATTAAGAAACAAATAATGAGATTGGTTTTTTTTATTAGATGCATTATAATAATAATTTAATTTTAAGTTTATTAATGTATGGAAACTTTTTGTTTATGGAATAATATATTTTTCTAGAATAATTTGATTATTTGATTTATAGAGGTGTATCTACCTTATCATACTAAATTATTACTAAGATATGATATAGATCATGTGGAATGTCTAAGTGAGATAATTATCATGTTAAGAATGGATCGGAACTCATGAAATTAGCCATGCAAGAAGATCGACCACAAAGGGAGGAAGAATAATAGCATGCATTATCAATGAAGACATATCGACCACAAAAGGAGGGGGAATAATAACATGGATTATCCAATTCTAAGCTAGTTGTACTGAATTGCCTTAACAATGAAGGCATACTTTAGTCATCTTCTATTATTTTCTTATTGATCATCAACAACCAATGATATTCTATAGGGTTATAGGGTTTAAAAATAACACAATCTATATCATTGATTCTTAATTTAATAATGTAATTGCATAGAGAGAAGCGAGATGTATTCCACATCCTAGTATGAGAGAGATGTGTAGTGCCCGTGCCTAATGTTGACATGATATGGGCCATTTAGTCGACTCAATATTATATTAAAAAACAAAAATAAAATAACAACTAAGTATGAATGAGTCTGACTATTGGTATAATCTCGGGAAGATGAATCTCAATGGAACCTCAACATCTAAGTGGCCTATAACACAACTCAAATTCATATTGAAATTCATAATAATGAAGTAGAATAGAATATTTTTATTTGCATCCTTAAGAGACATTGTAGATGTAATGTACAAAGTACAATAATCTCCTCTTATAAACAAAGTTCATGCATGTAAGCATAAATATTAGCTTGCAATTCCTTCAACAACTTCTGCAAATTTAAATCCAAGTGATGAAGCAAGATAATGGGTAGAATGTATTGGAATTGCCATGTGCATTGTTCATGAACAATGAGGAAATGAGGAGCTGGTTGATGATGGAGAGGTATCATTACACTGGCTATTGCCATGGATATATACACCAAAATTTATTTTAAAAATAGAAAAGTGAGAATATGGGTTTTATCATTTTTAACAGTGTAGGACTTAAGAGTCGAAAAAATCAATCACAATAATCCTTGAAATATAGGGTGGGCCACTCCGCACCCTTAATGTACAATTAATTCATACCAAATTCTATGATTTAATGGAATTAATTAACCACTAGGACCTCTTTTGAGACAAAAATTTCTTTTAGTCTAGTGTTTAATATTGAGAATCTGGGGAATCCTGATAGGTCTTCTAGTGGATAAAATAATTTCTTATTTATGTGAGTAAAACTCATTTTGTTTATAACGTGAGCGAGCAGATATGTTGAAACATTTTCTCTAGTTTCGTTCCTTAGCCAAGTTTGCATGGCCTTGTGTTGAGTTACTGTGTTAATGACACTTTCCTGCTTCCATATCTTGTAGAGCCATTTTGTTAGCTTAATGGGTACCTTTGGTCTTGGATTTTCATCTTGCTTGGATGCTTTGTTAGAGTTGAAGTCCTTTACTGGATTTGGAAGAACTATAATGTTGTTGTGTTTAATTTAGTAGTTCCATTGACGAGAACAATAAACTGATTGTGCCAACCTATATATGTGTATCACAGTGCAAGTACATAAGTAAAGGATGGAGATGGGGCATCTCCAATGAATTCTATATTTTTTAGGTGGGCCCACCTGTAATATGTGTGGGGAGCCACTTAGTCCCTCTCTTCCTCTACTAGCAGGTTCACATAGAGACAACAGTTCTTGACCCCATCACTAGTTTGAGACATAGGTGGGTAAGAGGTGTGAGAATGGGAGGAATTGTCTCACAACCCTCCACCTTGTTGGATGCGCACACTTGTTCTTGGCCTTGTGATTGTATTTGTGATTAGGGGCAAGTGCAAGTCGTGGGCGATTTTCATAGAATGGATACCCCCCTCATTACTTCTTAGTCGAAGGATTCCAACTGGAGGGTTGCAAGTTGGCTTTGTTAATTATAATACTCTTCTAGAATAGAGAATGACACACTTGTTGTACTACGATAAGTGGAAGTTAGTAAAAAATAAGAAGCTTGGCATAAGATTTGTCCACCTTTATTTCTTCATATCTCACATTAGTTGCGAGGATTGATCCATGCCAACATATAATCCCCAATATACTATGATCGTTGTGCCAATGGAGCAATACAAAAATCTAGTGGCCCCTTGCTAACATGATAGTTAATTGGTTGTGGAATAATTATGCTTGTTTTCTTGGCCTCTGTGCATGTGAATAATAATATCTAGATTAACTTATCTTATGACAATTTAGAATAGCTTCTATGACTATACAATCTTCTTTCTTTCTATCTCACATTGATCGTAAGGATCAATCCACGATCACATATAATCCTCAATATACCATAATGTTTAAGTCATTGGAAACATCCATAAAAATAATAAGCTTCCTACTATGATTGATTGTAAAATAATTATTCTTTTTTATTTAATATTTCTTTCCCTTCTCTTTATATCTTCTATATACATCTTTGTGTAAAAAAAAATAATTAAATATAATTTATTATTATTATTATTATTTTATAATACCGGGAAATAATTTATATAACCATAAACTCTAAACTTTTAAAAAAAAAAACATTTTTATTAAATATTTTACAAACTATAATTTTTTTTATTAAATATAATCGTGGCTTAGCATGGTTAAGAGGCTTTCAGCGTAAGGCTATGACCAAATCCGGTCGTTATTTAATTACCAGTATAACACTCATGGCATGGTACGCTCAATTTCACTAGTATAATAGTGAAGCTATTGAATTACATCACCGATGCATTAACCATGACTTTTAAGTGTGTCCACTGCCCCATGCTGGAGTTCTTTGGTATTATCTATAGTCCAGGCATGGTACGCTTCACTTCTTACGGGAAGATTGAATGAAGTCAGGAACCTAAGAATCCCTCAAGTATGCCCTGCCAGATGTTACTCAAAGTATAATGTGGAGTACACTGGCCTCAATGTAAGGTTCAATTCCCTACATAACAATGCATTAAAAAAAAATATCCTCCATCATCCTTAAAAAATGATCTTCCATAATCTTTAAAACCTATTTTGATTTTATTTAAAGTAATGGGACATCCTCTTTTAGAAAATGGTTTGCTATCACTACGAGATATGATTATGTCTTTATAAATGATTTTGAAATTCATGAAAGTAAATCATTTTCAAGGTGGATATCTTTGCTTCAAATTTTAAATGCTTTACATGTGCGTTGTATTTAATGGAGGTTAATATTTATTCAATGGTGAAGAGATGATGAAAGTGATGATGATGATGATGATGATGATGATGATGATGATGACGACGAGGACGATGACGATGAGGACGACGACGAGGACGACGAGGATGAGGAGGATGATGATGATGATGACGACGACGATGACGACGACGACGATGACGATGATGATGATGGCGACAACGATGACGAGGACGATGACGATGACGACAATGATGATGACGACGACGACGACGAAGACGATGACGACGATGATGATGATGATGATGACGAGGACGATGAGGACGACGAGAATGAAGACAACGACGACGACGACGATGACGACGACGACGATGACGATGATGACGATGACGAAAGGGACGAGGACGACGAGGACGACGAGGACGATGATGATGACGATGACGAAAAGGGAGAGGACGACGAGGACGATGGCGATGACGACGACGACAATGATGATGAAGACGACGATGACGACAATGATGACGATGATGATGAAAATGACGATGAAGATGACGACGACGACGACGACGACGATGATGTCTATTGAGATTAATTGGTCTATCCGATTTTGATGATGATGATGATGTCTATTCAAATTAGTTGGTCTATCAGATTTTAACATGGAAATATATTACTTCGATTTCTTTAAAATTGTATTTCTGTGCTAAAAAAACATTGAGAGAAGCATTCTAAGATCACCATAGTTTTGATGACTTAGGCTGTTAGGAAGATTTGTATTATGAAAAATATTTTAAAATTGGGATTGYCTATTTTCCAAGTTGATTAAACCCTTGGTATGCTCTGATACCATGTTGATTTTACCACTTTACTCAACACTCGATAGTTAGCTCAAACAAAATCACTTTATCTACTAAAAGCACAACTGAGTAATCAACTAAACAAGCAACGAAAGCATAAAAAAAGAAACCAAATCAAGCACATAAGAACACCAAGAATTTTGGGTAAAACCCTAGAAAAACACCGGAGGGAAAACCAATCTAATGATGCTTTTATTAAGGTCAAATTAGGGCTCTCGTAAGAGGGATAATGGCCCACTATGAGAATTATACACTGTACAAAAACCTGGAAACTCTCGTGCTTTTGTACAACCTTGTACCAACATGTTTCTCAATACATCCACGACTTTCCCTTCTCTAGCCTGAGGACATCCATGACTTTCCTTTCTTTGACCTGCGGATATCCGTGAATGTCTCCACTGAGACCCGCAGATGTGTACATAAAGATTGTATGATAAGATCCGTACAAATTTTCTCTTCCCTTTGGCTTCTGTCCTTTGAAACACACTTGTGGCTGCTTCTGCTCTCTCTCCTCCTTGACCTATATGACCTCTAGATGAAATTCCCTCTTCACCTATCAAGATCTTGAATCACGATCCTTTGTGATCCAACCCTCTCATCAATACTTGGATGAACTCTCTTCACCCAACCAGTGAGATCTCCTCACTCTAGTGTAAGAAAAAGTCCTTCTTTGATCCTACACACCTTACACTATCAAAAGTCCTTCTTTTCTATCTCCAATCTTGGCATCTCACCAAATATCCTCAACCTTGGCATCTCACCAAACGTCCCTTTCTCTTGGCATCTCACAAAGAGTATCCTGATCTTGTCATATCACCAAGAGTCCCTACTATGTCGAATCCATTAACACAATTCTCTCGACCTCAACCTCTTGTCAAAATTCTTGACTGTGTCGACTCCCTCAACGCAAGTCTCTGACTTTGATCTCTCATCAAAAACAAATTCTCCTATACCCCAACCTTTCTTTTATAATCATGAGTTACAATCTATTTCTAATCTTCAGAGTGATTTACAGTTGAGATTACTTCTCACACTCACTTAAGATTTAGATTACATGTTGCATGCTAAGAATGTCCTTAAATAGCTCAATTCACTAATAAATACAATTTTATTTTAAATAATTCCTTCTAACTAAAGTAAACTCAAGACTAGAATATCTTCGACTACTTCCACATGAAAAAACCATGCCTATGTGGAAGTACCTGTCCGATGCTACCAAAACATCAACACTTCCTCTTAGAAATGAAGGTACTTCTCCCACTTGGAGTTTGCTTTATCTTCGCTACCAGATCTGCTACCATGCTTGCTCTCCAATACACCTGTTTGGTTTCTCTCTTAGACACATAAGCTATCCTTGGCATGATGGTCTGACTTGTCTCTGAAGAATCACTGCCTCTGAACATGCTCCTATAATTCTCTTGCTCCTGAGCATCATGTATGGCCATCTCGTACCATGATTCCTTCTTGATTGACTTGGAAGGCTGCTCCTTCCCACCTAAACCTGAAAGCTGACTCCCTCTGAATTTCTCTCCCTTCAGAGCTACCTACTCCCTATTCTATGCCACTGACATTAATACAAGATTCCCTTGTATCATTTTACAGGCTCCCATCCCGGGATAATGGTTCACCTGAGGAATACAAATCAACAAATAGCCAAGCCCTATAAACCCAAAGATCAATACTTCGATCTTACTGGTTATCTTCTATCTCCCTTGCTGCCCCTTTTCTCCTTTCCTCGAACCCTGCCCTACACACTTGAATGAAATTCCTTCTCCATCCACTCAATGAGAAATTACTCACTCATTTTGTGTGTGTGTTCTGTCCACTGAGAAATAGCCAACACTTGCAACCGAGAACCTCTATTGTTGTTGTACGATCCTGTACCTGCAACTCCTCTGCTACCTAGATCTGTCCTTGCCATCATATCTCTCTCCTTCTCATGGTGCTATTCTGGATGCTCCTACGACTTCTCTTCTCTTTTGGACTAATTAGATCTCTAGGTGAAATTCCTTCTTCACCCCTTTCTAATACATCCTTGAGAAAAAATCCTTCTTTTCTCCGTCTATAAGTCAATGACTCCAATAAATTGGTCATCCTCTGATCACTGGATGAAATTTCTTCTTCACCCATGTGAGAACCCTTTGAGTCATTGTCCCTCGTGGCTCAAGCAATTGAGAACAATTCCATCTTTGCTCCAAAGTAGATGACTCTATCACATGAGAAAAAGTACTTCTTTTCTCCCATGTGATCTCTCTCTCCTTCAAAGCCTCGTCTATGATGTTTTCCATAAATCAGTCCTTCGATTTCTACCTGTTGGTTTATAGATCTGCTAATATCTCCTACAAATCTGACTGATCCATTGCAAAATAAAGTGGATCTGTGCTTAGTCCTTCAAGCACCCACTTCAACACTCTTGATCCCATAGATTTGCTCTTGTAACCCTAGATCTGAACTCGATCTCTCCCCTGGTCACTTAGATCTCATAGATTTTCCGATACCATGTGCACTTGGTTTCCTCCCAGAGAAACCTTGCTCTAATACCATGTCGACTTTCCAAGCGGATTTAACCCTTGGTATGTGAAATATCCCTGATCCCACTGATCAGGATATCAACTATTGATCTAGTGTTTTGTCTCATAGATATGATACACTAGGGGTTTCTGAATGCGTTTTATCTTCAGATCTGATACTTTGGGGGTTTCTAGATGCATTTTAGTTATTTACTTGAGATTTTTTGTGGTTTTTGCATGTGCATTTTATATGTTATGGTTTAAACAATATATATATGATGCATGCGGAAATACGAAACATCAATTGCCCAATAATATGTATTATGAGATTCAAGCATGGAAATACAATGAAATACTGGAGATATAGAAGATTGTCTTCAATTAGATCTCGTGGATCGTCACTGGAATACAAGAAAATAACATAAAATCCCCATGATCAGAAGATGAAGGCATATATGATGCATGCAAGGATAGATCTGAAAAATCCGGCAGTTTCGGAGAAACACGATAACCGCTATAAACTGGAAAACTCGTCCGGAAGGCTATACCCGTCAAAATGAGTTGGAAACTTTCCTAATAGAAGCACCCTGGCCTCTAGAATGATACTAGTGACTGTCGGATGACAGATATGGCCTATGATGCTCCAGATCTCATCCCCTGGGGTCTGCGCACCTCCTGGCTCTCTGGATGCACCCTAAATGATTCCACCAACGGAATTGGCTGCTATAAGACTCAAAATGATCACCTCGCCAAATGTGGAACTGGGTCGGAAGGGTTTCCCCAGATCTGCTCTGATGCTCCATCTATAACCCCAACTGCCCTTCCAAAAGAGATGCGCCCTAAATGGCTGAATGATGTGCTCTGAAGGATTCCACCATCCGAATATGATGGAAATGTTAGAAAAACAGGACCGCGGAGCAATAAAATAAAACAAATGCAGAAACAAAACACAGAAGACACACAATACAAGAGAGACACAGATTTACGTGGTTCACCCAGTGTGGGCTACGTCCACCAGAGAAATTGCCAG
>JASDQU011101882.1:0-20797 GCA_032191745.1 Picea mariana
TTAGAATCATGAAATAGTTGATATCATCTAAGCTCCAGGGTCATGATATCCATGAGACTGATTATGGTGTCTTCCACAATAGTCTTTATTTTTAATACTTCAACATGTTTCAGAATTTTCAGTTTAGTAACGATATGTGACCACTTGACATCTTATGCATCTTATTTATTGGTTGAATTTTCATATTTATGTAGCAAAGTGTTTATTTGATGTTGTTGTTGTTTTACAAGTTTAAAAAATTGAAAAAAATGAGTGTTTTTGTATTTTTTTGAGGTTTTGCAACATTTTCCGACATATTCCGACATACTCCGACATTTTCTGCCGATGTCGCCGAGAAGTTACATTCCAGACCCTCGCCGACACTTTCCCCGACACGAAATATACAGCATTGGTTTAAAGTGCTAATCTGTATGTACAGTAGAGTTCAATTTTGAAAAGATATCTCTCTTTTTATTTTCCCTAAAAATGTAACAGGGGCGCAAAGGCCTTCACTTCAGCCCAAACTTCAAGAGGGCGCAAGCTACATCAGCAAGCAGCCATAAAGACAAAGGGGCGCATTACTCAAGGAAACCCTCACTTGCTTATGAGAAGCAAGCATTGTATCAGGTTCCATTGTTTCAATTTCTCTTTGTAACATTTGCTTTCAGATCTCCTTATATACATCTACTCCAAACTGGTTTTCCCTGGGGGGGTTTTGTCCATGGTTATGTTGACCAAAAATTACATGTGTTCATTTGTCATGTATGCTTAGTTATTACCAGCTGTAAGTAGTTAAAGATCTAGAGGGTATTACATGTTTTAAGGTTATGCATGTGATATTTTTGTTCAGCCTAAACTAACAATTAAACACTTGCAAGAGCACCCTTAAATGAGCATGCAATCATCAGTCTAAAGGCAGATTTGAAGGGGAGAAAAATCAGAACTGTTTGCTGTCCTAAAACAGCAGCACGAACAGTTTGAAACCTTGAACATAGAGCCCAACAAGAGGTCACAAGACAGACTTGTTGGGCAACCATTAGTACCTCAGAAAATTTTCAGGCCATTATCCCATGATGGGAGCCCAAGAATTTATTTAATAAAATCAAGTCGGAACTGGTCTTCCCTTCAGGGTTTTTCCAGGGGTAATTTACCAAAAAATCACGTGTGCAATGTGTATGGTTTCCGTATTTATGCTTCCACTGTAATTCGTTAATAACTCAGTTGTGCTTTTATTCAATAAGTGATTTATTCAGAATTAACTGCCTGGTGCTGGGTTAGGAAAAAATAACACTCTTGTAATTGGGGTTCCTTAGCTTGTGAGACACAAGTGTTGAGTATTGTAGCTTGTGGGATGCAAGTGTGTGAATCTCCTAGATAGCTTGTGTGAGGCAAGTGGGAGATCTTGGGGTTTCATAGTTGGTGTGACGTTGGCTTGTTTTGAAGCACCAAGGATTGGCTTGTAGATCTTGGTGGGATGCCTTGCTTGGCCTTTGTATTGCAAGCTAGGGTTTGTAGTGATTGTGAATGCCCTAGATAAGGTTTGGGAAGCATTGAAGAGTCGTTGCTTGGGATGAGCTGAAAGGACTTGCTGTACCAGCTTGGGATGAGCTGAGCTATTGCACTTTATCTTCATTACTATGATAACAATGAATATGAAGTGTACAATCGTTGTCCTAAATTTGTGAATGCAGATCTAATTTTTCTCGTGTATTGAGCAAGTTTCATGGTTGTTTTCGTAAATTGATTTATTAAGACAGTGGGGTTGAATGCTAAGTTGTTTTAGCATGCTTAATGAGACTTTCGGATATGATTTGTTGTCGTTATATTTCTATTGTAATTGAAGTAATTTTCAGATATGTGTATTGAGATATATCTTGCCCTAAGGGCTACTAAAATGATCTATGCTTGAAAGACGGTATCTACATTCTTGGGTTTTCCTAGCAATAGTATTGGGCAGATTTGAAGTTTCTTGCAAGGTTGTTGAAAAAATAGTTTTAGCACTAAGGTTGAAAACTCTATAAAGTAGATCCATGGCCTCATAGAAGTGAGGTGAAAAAATCAGATTGGGCAGATTTTCAAAATTTCTACATGGTATCAGAGCTTATCATGTTGAAATTGTTTTTTTGTGAAAGAGGAGAGTTCAATATTTCAGCAAGGAATTGTTGGGTGTGATGCCCTAGTTACTCTAGGGATTGGAGTTGTGATTTTCCCCTAGGATAGGTGACCAATCTACTTTACTTGTTGGTTGATTTGTTGATTGAGGTGTGCTTCAAGATTTGCAGATATGACTACTCTCAAGCTTAGAGAGTGTGACGCGTTAGAAGGGGCTTCCAACTTTACATCTTGAAAGTATAGACTATAGATGTTGTTGGAGATTGAGCTTTAAGTGTTTGTTGAGAACAAAGTTATTGTTCCTACCAATCCTTGGGATAGGAGACTGATCTACTTTACTTGTTGGTTGACTTTTTGACTGAGGCATGCTTCAAGATTGGCAAGGATGACTATGCCCGATCTTAGAGAGTGTCACAGGTTAGAAGGTGCTTCCAACTTTACATCTTGGAAGTATAGACTACAAATGTTGTTGGGGGTGAACCTTTAAATGTTTGTTGAAAACAAAGTGATTGTTCCTACCAACCTTGCTCAGTTGGCCAATTACAAGAAAGGGAGGGCAAGGCAAAACGAATCATTCTTGATTTGATGAAGGACTATTTGATCCCTCACATTGCAAAGAGGTAGATGACTAAGATGTATATTGCTTTGATAGCTTTGTACCAAAGTGTGAACATTTCTCACAAGATGTACCTGCGAAATAAGCTCCCCACCATCTACATGCGAGACACAAATACTATGACTAGTTATTTGATGAATATCACAGGGTTGGGAGATCACTTGGCTACCAAAGGGGTGAAGGTTGAAGATGACAAGTTGGTGCCCATTGCACAAATTGGATATTTTGCATCATGGAAACCCTTTGTCCAAGGTATCTGTGCTCGTGAGAAGTTGCCCACCTTTGAGAAATTTTCAAATAACTTTGTCCGGGAAGAAACAAGGCTAGAGACTAGTTTAGCCAAGAAGATTGAAGTAGAAAACCTTTCCCTCACCAGGAGGATGAGGAGAGGTAAGAGAGGAGTACCCAGAAAGGGTAAGAAAGATGAGTCGAGTTCTTTGAACCAAGGTAAGAAGGATTTAAGTCATGTGAAACGTTATAGGTATTGACCAAAAAGAACGTTATGCCAGACAATGTCCAGAGAAGAAAAAAGGGAAGGCCAAGCAGCAATATAAACATAGTGCAAGGAGTGTAGAGACTGTAGTTGGATTGGACAAATTAAAGTCCAAGCTCAAGACCACCATCTACATGGTCTCTTGTCTCTCAACCAAAGCTGCAACCAATGTTGGATGGTATGTGGACAATGGTGCTTCGAGACATATGAATTATGGCATGAAGATCTTCAGCAAGTTTCAAAAGCGAGAGGAGTAATGTGCATGGAGTTGGGTAATGATGTCACTTGTCTTGTGAAAGGATTGGACTCCATCTCTTTCCGAATGCCTTCAAGTGATGTTCCTGAGTTGAATGGTATTTTATTTGTTCTTGGTTTGATGAAGAACGTTTTGCAAGTTTCTTGCATGACAGATCTACATTGTGTGCCCAAGTTTGATACTCAAAAGGTCATCATTTAAGATCGCACCCATCCTATCGCCAAAGGGTTTTGAGTTGGTAGTCTTTTGATGCCTTCGGGTGATGTTCTTGAGTTGAATGATGTTTTGTTTATTCTCGGTTTGACAAAGAACCTCCTCAAAGTATCTTGCATGATAGATTTACATTGTGTGGCTAAGTTTGATGCTCGGAAGGTCATCATTAGAGATCAAACCCATGTTGTGGTCAAAGGGGTTCAAGTTGGTGGTCTTTATAGACTACAAGCAAATCCCATGAAGCACGGTGCTCTAGTGAATAGTAGTGACACGCTATGTGAGCTTTGGCATAGGCACTTTGGTCACTTACACTATGAATCACTTCCTCCATTGAAGAGCATGGTGCAAGGATTGTCGAACTTCAAGAGCGAGAAAGGAGTATGCAAGGGATGTGCACTTGGCAAGCATGCAAGGCTACTTTTCCAAACAATGAGCAAAGATCAAGAGGGATTCTCGAGCTGATCTATTCGGATGTATGTCAACCTATGTCTTCCTCTTCTTTCAAAGGTAATTTGTATTATGTTACTTCCATTGATGATTCCTCGCATAAGACCTGGATTTATTTTATGAAGACTAAAGATGAAGTGTTTAGTTGATTCACAAAGTTCTTGGCCTTATTTGAAAATCAGACAAGGAAAAAGATCAAAGTGCTTCATTGAGGTAATAGAGGCAAGTATACCTCCACAAAGTTTGATTATTTTCATAGGGAAGCAAGTATCAAGGACTTAACAGTGTCCTACAACCCACAGCAAAATAGGGTTGCAAAGAGTAAGAACAATCTCATGTTGAGACTGTTAAGGCCTTGTTCCATGACATGGATTTGCCCATGTGTCTTTGAGAGGAGGCATGCAATATAGTAGTGTATACTTTGAAATCCAACAATCCCAATGCTCCAAATTCTACTACCTTTGGAAACTAATCTTGGCGTTCGTGCCTGCGAGGCAGCCTTCACAAACCATTTGCTTTTGATGCAATAGCAAAAGATAGGCAAAATTAAGGTGCCCATTTCTTTCATGCCAAAGCATATGAAATGAATTTTGATCCACTACCGCCAAGGTTTTTTGGACGATGGGGAATGCATACAACTTGTTGAAATTTAAATATAGTTCAGATATGTAATATTTCTTAAAATACTTCTAGTTGATTTATAATTTATTCACAATAAATATGCAGAGATACAATAACAGAAATAGAATAGAAGCATGCACAATAACATAAGGATTTTACCCTGGAAAAACCCTCTCAAGCTTGAGGGAAAAAACCAACAAATGACCTTTCTTATTAGCAAATGAATGAGCTAGGAGAAAATACAAATTTACCACAGCCACATAAGCTTACAACCATGAGAGTTTGTTGTCCATATCTAGCTTTAAAGCTAGCTCAAATTCTGGTTGAAGCTCGCAACCCGAAACCTGAAAACAAACTATCCTTGCTGCAAGGATCCCACGAGCAGCAGAGCTTCCTCCTTCGTTGTGTCTTCAACGAGTATTCAATATCACTTTGTCAAGCGCTGAGGAGTCTTATTAATAATAATTATTTCTCCATAGTGATTTATGGAGAAATAATTATTATTAATNCGACTTTACATGTAGACTTTGTTAACTTGTCAACTCGACTTTGTTAGCTCAACTTACCAACTCAACTTTACATGCAAACTTTGTTAACTCAACTTACCAACTTGACTCTTTGACAACTCTTCTTTACATGACTCGACTTTGACAACTCGTCTCTGCATGACTCGACTTTGACAACTTGAACTTGACAACTCAACTCTTTGACAACTCGTCTCTACATGACTCGACTTTGACAACTTGAACTTGACAACTCAACTCTTTGACAACTTGTCTTTGCATGACTCGACTTTTGCAACTCGACTTTTCTATAGGCTTGGCTCTTCTTCTTTCTTCCAGCAATCACAAATCTTTCATGGCAGCCATGGTCTCACATGCCATCATACTAGCTCATCACATATACATCATTTGCATCTCATGTATAAGAACGATCATTTGTCTCAGGATGTGACCATCTGGTTCTCCACTTATGGTCAATTGCTTGGCCTAGGAAAACCTCACACACCACTTTTGCCTACATAAGGCAATACCTCAACACATGAGGTCACTCAATCTTGTCACAAATAAGACTGATCAATAGTATATTCTTGTCTTGGCTTTTGCTTATACAAAGCTCACAATACTTTTTGCCTTGTCTCAAATAAGGCTCTTCTCAAGTCTCAAGTCAACCTACACAAGGCAGTCTTGGAGAATGACTCACTCTGCTGCAAACTTTAACACTCCCTCTCAGCGAGGGAGACATCTCAGCTACACCAAGCTTGTCTTGGAGGTACACAAATTTTCCAAAGGACAGAAGCTTAGTCAGAATGTTTGTTGTCTGCTCATCAGTACGAATGTACTGTAATTTGATGGCACATTTTTGGACCATGTCTCTGATATAGTGGTATTTCATCTCAATATGCTTGGACCTGTCATGGAAGACTGGGTTCTCTGTGAGCTTCAAACAACTCTGGTTATCACAATGGATAACTATTGTTTCTAGCCTCTCTTGAAACAATCCGGACAACAGTTTTCTCAACCATATTGCTTCTCTGCTTGCAACACTCGATGCTATATACTCTGCTTGTGTTGTACTCTGCGCAATTGAACTTTGTTTCCTGCTGGACCAAGATATCATGGCAAAACCTAAGCTGAAACAGTAACCCGAAGTACTCTTTCGATCCATTGAACTTCCATCCCAATCTGAATCAGCATACCCATGAAGCAACACTCCACCACTAGAAGAGTATTTGAGTCCAAATGCAATGGACCCTCTCAAATACTTGAGTACATGTTTGGCAGCAACCCAATGTTTGTGTCTTGGTTCAGACATGAACTGACTCAAGGCATTCACTACAAAGCAAATATCTGGCCTTGTATGAATCAGATACATCAAAGATCCAATTAGTTCCCCTGTACATGGTTGGATCCACCAAGTCTGATCCAGAATCTGACTCATTCAACTTTTTCAGGTTGGATACCATGGGAGTAGACATGGATTTACAATCCAACATACCAAACCTGCGCAGTACATCAACTGTGTACTTTCCTTGAGACAAAAAGATCCCATTTGATCTTTGCCACACTTCCAGACCAAGGAAATAATGCATGAGACCAAGGTCTTTCATTTCAAATTCGGAAGTGAGCTCCGTCTTACACTGGGCTATCAAATGTTCATCTCCTGTAAGGAACAGATCATCAACATATAACACTAATATCAAGGGATGATTTTTCACAACCTTAAAATACAGGTTGGGATCTACAGCACTCTTGGAGAACCCCAAGTTATGAAGATAACTATCAATTCTCGAATACCATGCCCTTGGTGCCTGCTTAAGCCCATACAGTGCTTTTCTCAATTTGCACACATGTGATTCTTTCCTGTGAATCACAAATCCCTCTGGTTGTTCTATATATACCTCTTCCTCAACTTAACCATTGAGGAATGTCGTTTTAACATCCATCTGGTGAAGTTTCCAACCCAGAACTTCAGCAAGGGATATGAAGGTCCTGATGGAAGTGTACCTTGCAATAGGTGTGAATGTTTCATCATAGTCAATGCCTTCCTTTTGAGAAAAACCACGAGCCACAAATCTCGCTTTGTATTTCTCAATACTTCCATCAGCTGCATGCTTGATCTTGAACAACCATTTGGAGGTGACCACTGATTTTTCTTCTGGCCTGGGAACCACTTCCCACACATCATTCTTCATGATAGATTGATATTCTTCCATCATGGCATCTTTCCATACTTGTTGTTGAGCAGCATCCTCAAATGTGGTGGGTTTTGCACTACTAATTTAAGACATTTGTATCACATAGCCTGCAAACCTTCGAGGTCTTTTACTTTCCTTGAATGTACCTGATGGAGCACCATGTGATTTTGCTTCTTGCATAATCTCTCTACACCAGGCAGGTTTCCTCTTAGACTGAGGCGCATCCAAAGGTTTCTCTACTTGTTCTATAGGTTCCACGGGATCATCCAAATCTAGTGGCTCATCTAACTCCTCCCTCTGCATATCTGAACTGGATGACTTTGAAACCTGTACCTGAGAAGCTTCAGGCTCCTCCATCTTTGTATCAAGCTGCAATTGTTTGGAACATTTAAAAGCAACTTCTTCATGGAATGAGACATCCCTGCTTACCTCAATATGTTGTTCACCAGGTACATAGATCCTGTAGGCCTTGGATGTTTCACTATACCCCACAAAGATTCCTTTCTTACCTGATGGTTCCATTTTGGTTCTGTTATCTTTTGGCACAAGAATGTAGACGGGACACCCAAAGATCCTTAAGTGCCCCACATCTGGTTTCTCATCTGTAAATGCTTCCTCTTGAGTCTCATTTCCCAGAATAGCATGAGGGCTTCTATTATGGATGTAAACAACAGTACTTGCAGCTTCTACCAAGAGAGAAGTAGGAAGATCCCGATCACACATCATTGCTTTAGCTGCCTCACAAATAGTTATGTTCTTTCTCTCAAATACCCCATTCTAATGATTATATGGAACTGTAAGATGTCTCTTGATTCCTGCTTCCTTGCAGAAGTCTTCAAATCGGTGAGACTCATACTCACCACCATTGTCTAATCTCAGGATTCTAATGTGATTTCCAGTTTGATTTTCAATTAAAACCTTGAACTCATAAAACTTTTTACTTTTTAAAAGTTTCATTCTTTGTTTTCATGAAGTATGTCCATGACTTCCTAGAGAAGTCATCTATAAAAAGCACATAATACACATGCCCATTTAATGAAGGTGTGGACATAGGCCCACATACATCTAAATGAATCAATTCTAAGATCACTTTTGCCCTATTATTGTTGACTAGAAAAGACTTCTTTATGTTTTTTCCTAGCATGCAGCATTTATAGATACTATTATGATTAAACTGAAAAATAGGCATACCACTCACCATCTTCTGAAGTCCGGGAAGCGCTTTGAAGTGAAGATGACCAAACCTCCTATGCCACAGTTCGCAAGAACTGACAGTGTTGTGAACTAGTGCCTAAATGTGCCCTGGGACTTTGTAAAGTCCTCCTTTGATTCCAATAACAATTGTTGAACTGAGCTCTGTATCCTTGGACCAAAGAGCCTTCTTCTCCATGAAGATCACCCTGTGACCTTTATCCTCCAAAATCCCAACTGAGATAAGACTCTTCGTCAATCCTGGAACATATAAGATATCTTCAATATGCAACATAAATCATAATCTAGCCGAAATGATGTTGAGCCAATTCCTTTGATTGCATAGCTCGCATCATCTCCCAGCTCAACTTGAGAAGAGAACTTTACATTCTTAAAGTTAACTAGATTATCATTGTTCCCTGTCATGTGCCTGGAGGCACCACTATCCACCAACCAAGATTTTGCACTATCTGTTACAGTGCCTGTGAAAGTTGAAACAAGGTGATATTCTTTTCTTGTTTCCTGATCACTAGAAACCTCTCTAGGCTTCCTCCTGTAAGTTCCTTCCCCTTCAGCAGCAGTAGCATGAAACTTACCCTTATGTCCTTTTCTCGATTTGGGAGAATTCCTTGCAAAGTGACCTTTCTTCTGACAGTTAAAGCATCTCACCCTTGAAATGTCAAACTCTTTACCTTTGTAACCACCACTGTCTTTCTCCTTTTGAATAGAGAATTTCTTTCGAGCAGAGAATCTTTTCCCTTTCTTTGTTCTAGCTATCAATGCAATATTGTCTTCTTTTGAGGAGTCGGTTCTGCATTGAATCCTACCTTCTTCCTGAAGGCAATCATGCCACAGCCTTTCAAAGTTAAGCTGAGTCTCTCTTGCATTTACCCCGGATAGGAAGACCTCCCAAGATGGTGGGAGACCATCAACAATAGTCTGCACCAAGTCATCATCATCAACCGGTACACCAATCACTAGCAATTGATCCCTGATCTATGACATCTTGGTGAAAAAGGATGCTACTTTATCATCCTTCTCCATCTTAAGAGTTCGCATCCTGTTCATGAGAACCCTCTTCTGACTGGGCGCCTTCTTCTCATACAAGTTTGTTAGAGTGTCAAAGCACTCCTTTGCGATTTTTAAAGAAGCTATTACAGGCATAATATTGTCCTTCACTGAATCAAAAATGATTCGTTTTGCCTTTGCCTAATTCTTCTTAAAGTTTGCCCTTCCTGCATTTGAATTAGGTTCCTCTACTACACTGGTTAAGAAACTGTCCAAATCATTCTCTTCAAAAATATTTAAAATCCTTACCTTCCAAATATTGAAGTTGGAACCTTCTTCAAGCCTGTCTTCAGCCTTCACTGAGATTGATGTCATCTCTGCAGTGACTTTTCAACAAATTTGAACTGTGCTCTTTAAATAATCCTCTCCAAGAACCCTGCGTGAGCTCAAGCTTGTTGCAAAACTGAGTGACTACACGCCCATGGCTCTGATACCATGTTGAAATTTAAATATAGTTCAGATTTGTAATATTTCTTAAAATACTTCTTGCTGATTTATAATTTATTCACAGTGAATATGCAGAGATACATGAACAGAAATAGAATAGAAGCATGCACAATAACACAAAGATTTTACCCTGGAAAAACCCTCTCAAGCTTGAGGGAAGAAAACAGCAAATGATCTTTCTTATTAGCAAATGAATGAGCTAGGAGCAGATACAAATTTACCACAGCCACATAGGCTTACAACCATGAGAGTTTGTTGTCCAGATCTAGCTTTAAAGTTAGCTCAAATTTGTTAATTTTAATGACAAAAATCAGCAAACTAATATTTTGTCGAACACTTAGCAATCTAGAGATAATTGTCTTGCATAAACTTTCCAAAATGTCTCAAACCCACATTCAGAAATTTCCATAAGCAGAAATACGCATTGCTAAGCAAATATGCAGTGGAAATAAACACAATGAACAGCATGCAATAACCCATGAAAAACTCAGAAATTTAGGCAAATGCCAAGGAAAACCCCAATGTGGGGAAACCCAACGAGAGAGAGAGATCTTATTATTATGCTTCAGGAAAGTACATATCGGCAGTAAACTCACAATTTCCAGCCAAAAAAAATACCTCACAGCACCAACTCTATCCCCACAAAGTTTTGCCTTGAAAATCGTGCCCAAATTTGTATAGTTGTACGGCCTCCTCAAAAACTGTGCCTAGAAAAACATGCCAACATAGTGTTGTATGACCTGCATAGTACGGCCCAGCAGCAAGAAAATCCACAGAAAAATAGCCTTGATTTCCATGTCAAAAGGATGCCTCGAAATTCGCACCCTCTCCTTGTTGTACGGACTGTACGGATCCATACAGTACGGTCCAGCAGCAGTAAATAAGGACAACACTCACACAGAAAAATGTCCTTGGGATTTGTGTCCACTTTGTCTTGGGAAATGTGCCCACCAAGCTACTCACTTTCCTCTCTCAAGCTCTCTCGGAAAATGTCTCTCAATCTCCTTCACTAGTTGTGTCTTGCACACTACCCAATGCATTCTTTTATAAATCTGAAAATGACCTTTTCCCTCCAAAGTGTCTTTTCACCTTCCCCAACCCTAAATCCAAAGGCCAAGATCAAGGGTTATGATCCATTCCCTCCAAAATGAATCACTTAAAATATTAAAGTAAGTTCACTTTATTACATAAGTGCACTTTATGAAATAAAGTCACTTTAAAATTAGAAGGTACATTTTATCAAAAAGTCACTTTATTAAAGGAACCACTTTATAACAACTTTATAAAAATCCATTACAAAGTTAAATGCCTAGTAGTGTCAACATAAGGTTACATCCGCATACAAGACAAAACATGCGGAGTAACTCTCGAGCTAAAAAGCTAACAAAATTCCGGTAGAAGCTCGCAACCCAAAAGCTGAAAACAAATTGTCCTTGTTGCAAATATCCCATGAGCAGCAGAGCTTCCTCCTTCATTGTGTCTTCAACGAGTATTCAATATCGCTTTGTCAAGCACTAAGGAGTCTCATTAATGATAATTATTTCTCCATAACTCGCTATGGAACTCGTCTTCATCACTTGACTTAACTAAGATAACTAGTCTTAGTAACTCAACTTACCAACTCAACTTTACATGCAGACTTTGTTAACTCAACTTACCAACTCAACTTTACATGCAGACTTTGTTAACTCAACTTACCAACTCGACTCTTTGACAACTTGTCTTTGCATGACTCGAACTTGACAACTCAACTCTTTAACAACTCGTCTTTGCATGACTCGACTTTGACAACTCGAACTTGACAACTCAACTCTTTGACAACTCGTCTTTGCATGACTCGACTTTTGCAACTCGACTTGCAACTCATCTTTACAACTCTACTTTTCTACAGGCTCGACTCTTCTTCTTTCTTCCTGCAAACACAAGTCTACCATGGCAACCATGGTCTCGCGTGCCATCATACTAGCTCATCACATATACATCATTTGCATCTCACGTATAAGAAAGATCATTTGTCCCAGGATGTGACCATCTCATTCTCCACTCATGGTCAATTGTTTGGCCTAGGAAAACCTCACACACCACTTTTGCCTACATAAGGAAAATACCTCAACACATGAGGTCACTCAGTCTTGTCACAAATAAGACCGATCAACAGTATACTCTTGTCTTGGCTTTTTCTTATACAAAGCTCACAAGACTTTTTGCCTTGTCTCAAATAAGGCTCTTCTCCAAGTCTCAAGTCAACCTACACAAGGCAGTCTTGGAGAATGACTCACTATGTTGCAAACTTTAACACAACTTACACAAACCACCAACTGCCACTCCTTTCGCCACAAATTCATTGCTAGTCTTGTCCCAAATTTCACACCTTTATCATCAAAGGTAACAAAAATTTTGGTTAGTATTTTCCTAAACAAAAATCAAATTCTTTTGCACACCAGGAACATACCATACATTCTTTTATACTTCGAACCTAGCCATCTAGCATTCTCAACACAATGCTACCTTTGCCCTTTACTCCATATGTAGCTTCATTGGCAATTGACATTGCATCTCCATTATCATAATCATCCTCAATGGTTGCCAACTCTTTACACCCAATCATTTGTTTGGTTGTGCCCAAATCCAACCTCCAAACATGATTAATGTGGGATTTTGTGATGTACTTATTTGTGTAGCAACAAATACGTAGTCTCTTTTTTCCTATGCGTTTGGTTGCTCCCCAACAAAGTTAGATTTATTCTTCGAATCACAATTCTTTGGAACCTTATTATTTGGACTCAATGATTATGCCAGCAATCCTTTTTAAATTCCCAAATTTTCCATAAACAAAACAGTCTTTTGAATCTGAATAAGAGTTACCTTTATATCCATTGTCTAGTTTCTTCTGCTTTGGACTCTGCTTCTTGTTCCCCTTGATCATAGGGGCTTTGTCAAATGTATTTTCCTCTTTTCACGAATCCATCACTTCCTGCATGACTGTGCAACTTTCTCGGTTAATTTTTGTTAAGTTCCTGAATAGATCTGCAAATATAATCACCACAAATACGGAATACACAATAGATTCACAAAGCAAGATAGAAGAAACCACACTTTATTATTACCAAACCCTTAAGGTAGGGCAACACCATACAATGGATCCTATTCTGGAAGGGATCCTCTCATGTTCACTTGCCTCTTCGAGGGGGCATCCTTCTATTGAGTTATATCTCACAATACAATAATTCTCTTCATGTCCCCTTACATTGCTTGAACCCCTTTATATAGTGCTACCATCACCTAAGAACATTCTAGACGAGGAATCTTCTAAAAGTAAAACCTTCTAAGAAGTTCTCTTACATTTATTATATCTAACTACCATAGTGAACCTTATTTAATAATATAGTGAACCTAGTCCACCTTACACTGAATAGCCTCCACTATTATCATTATGGGCCCTTTGGGCCCCTCCACTACCTCTCTAGCTACCTAACATTCCATCCCCCTTATGAAAGCATTGTCCTCAACACTTGATGTACAACCATATACCAGGGTCACATGGATAAGTGTGGACCATAGTGCTGAAGTAGACTAGAGAACCAGAATCCCATTGAGAAATCAAAGCCACCATACTAAAGTAGTCCAACCGCCATTGTAAATGAGGGTCCCAGGTCCAAGTGCTCATGTGAACTCCACACGGAAGATATCGGCACCCAATACCCAACTGAAAATGATGCTCCCAATACTGACACCTATCATGTGGATCCAAATAAGAATATCCAGCCACATAGTAGGAAAGGGTCAACGCTGAATCTGGAAGGAACAATATCATTGTAGAATATGCAGGTTGGACGTTGGTAATCATAACTAGCTCCTGATGTGGGACAATGATGTTCTGTACAGAAGGTGGAGTAGAGTCATCAAATAAAATATGGAAGTGGTTGTTATTCCAGAAATGACAACTATCCATATACCAATCATCGCAATCAGCCCCAAAATCATACAAAGCATATATTTCTTGATTATATTCATCCCTAAGATCCGCCATAAGAAATCTCTCCTGCATGTTATCCAATGAATCTTGAATACTACGAAAACTATCATTGAGGCCATCTACAAAGTCATCCAATCTGTCATTCAATATGTCAAACAATTGGGCTTTGAATGCTTTAGTAATCTGTAGAATTTCTTTGAGGCTTTGAGAAGAAATAGCCATCTGAGCACCCTATGAAAATTTATGAACTCTGCAGTCCCGCCGTCGTCACGAAAAAACCCAAAGAATAGAACAATAAATTACTACAGAAAATCACGACATTTTTCAGAAAAACCCTAAAAAATTGTTGAATTTAAAATGCTCATAACTTCACTTCCCAGACTCCATTTCGGCTGTTTTTTTTTTAAATTGGGTGAAATTGTGAGAGGAACTCAGATCTGTAATTTGTTTGGGCAAATTCAGCCTTCAACTGCTACAAAAATAAAATAAAAAATCGCGTCGTCGTCCGCGGAAAAAAAACCTTGAAAATTGCAGATTTTAAAACTTCAATATCTTGACTTCCCGGACTCCGTTTCGGACGATTTTTTTTTCAACTTGGGTATTTTTCTGAGAGGAACTTAGATCTACAACCTGTTTCTGCAAATTTTGCACAGAAATATACCGAAATTTTCTGGAATGTCGCGGCCCTCTTTTTTCTTCTCCGAAAAAAAAAAAAACTGCAAAAATAAAAAATATTTGTCCACAATGTCTGCCAAAAAAAAGTGCTCTGATACCAATTGTTACGTTCCTGAATTGATCTGCAAATATAATCACCACAAATACTGAATACACAATAGATTCACAAAGCAAGATAGAAGAAACCACACTTTATTATTATCAAACCCTTAAAGTAGGGCAACACCATACAATGGATCCTATTATGGAAGGGATCCTCTCTTGTTCACTTGCCTCTTTAAGGGGGCATCCTCCTATTGAGTTATATCTCACAATACAATAATTATCTTCATATCCCCTTACATTGTTTAAACCCCTTTATATAGTGCTACCATCACTTAAGAACATTCTAGATGGGAAATCTTCTAGAAGTAGAACCTTCTAAGAAGTCCTCTTACATTTATTATATCTAACTACCCATTTATTATATCTAACTACCATAGTGGGCCTTATTTAATAATATAGTGGACCTAGTCTACCTTACATTGAATGGCCTCCACTATTATCATTATGAGCCCTCTGGCCCCCCCACTACCTCTCTAGCTACCTAACAATTTTAATGAGGTTTTGAAGGGTTTATAGAAAGATGGTAAGGCTCTTAATCTAATAGTCTTTTATATCAACACTAGCTACCGCTATCTCATCAATCACCAATCTAATTTTTGTCACTACCTCTTCTACTTTAGTGCCCTCCTCATTTTCCTAGAATAGAGAACATTATTTAAACACGTTATACGGGACTCATCAGCAATTTCAAAAATGTTCTTCAACTTAGCATGGCAACTTTCCCAGCTTTTACATAGCAAAATGATGGTAGGTTCAGTCATAGACAAGGTTGAAATCAACAAGGCCTCCTTATTTCTGGTTTCAAATTTACTGATTGCATCTTGGTCTGATGTGGGTTTGGTTTCTAACCCATTCACTGTTGCCCATAAATTTTTTGAGAAAAGAATATTTTCTTCTAAAACATTGTCCATGGAGCATAGTTTTCACCATTTAATTTCTGAGATTTTGAAACAAAGAATTGTCCTGGCATTAAAAAAATGGGTTGTGTGTTACCTGTTTTACGTTTAACCTTTCAATATTTGTTGGTCTGACCCCGGAAAAAATGCTGCTCTGCCCACTGTCCCTGTCCTTTGTGCTGCTCTCTCCATTGTCCTCTGTCCACTGTTCACTACTGTCCTCTGTGCTGCTTTTATCAATGTTATCTGAAAAAATACTAGCAATCCATTCTCAAAACATATATATATATATATATATATATTGCCTTCAACCAGGCTGTGATAATCCAAGACGGATAAAAGACACTTTCTCACTGACAGATATTATTCAAACTATAAACCTTTCAGAGAAAACCCACAAAATATACTGATGGGATAGAAAGATTTTTCTTCCACTGGTCCTTCTTCTATCTCTCGAGGTCTTTGCTTATGATTAACGAACTCTAACTGACAAACAGACGCTCTCTCTCTCTCTCTCTTCTCCTCTTCCCCGCGGCTTATTCTCCCGGCTACCTCGCGAATTCACACGGCGGCTGCAATCAGATGCTCAGGGGCGTCTAAACAAAGGATTTGTCCTATTGCATTTTTATTAAATATCCAATCCTATTCTCTTGCTAATCTCAGGAAACGGCGGGTCTCTTTTAATCCTTATTCCCTAGCATATAAATCTTTCTAAACTTTATTTCTTGACATATAAACCTTCTCGGCTTCTCTAGTGTGCAAATCGGCCTCTTTTAGATATACAAGGTAGCAAGCCACTGTTGAAGTCTGTAACATCAGAGTTCAATGTTCGGGCCTGCAGCAACCGCCGTATCACACTTTAACCTCAGCTTTCAGCCCTGTACACGCCGCCGTCGGGTCTATGAGGGATGGGCGCTGTGACTCGGCGTCGGTTTGCAGATTGTGAGAAAGGGGACTCGAGAGGGTCGTGCCGGTCTGTGATAGACGGATCAATACTACGAAGCCGCAGGTAGAATGGTACGCGTATCTGTGAGAGCTCGGAGAGGGGAGGAATGATATGCAGCGCGAAGAAGAATGGAAAGCAGCGGGAGGAAAGAATGGAAGGCATCGCGGGTTTGGTCTAGGTTTAGACTTACGTTTTTCTTTCTTTTTTAACCTCTAAAAAAACGAGTTCTAATGAATTTCAACGTACTTAAACGAATTTTTGGCATAATTCGCCGAATTTGAACCTTGAAATTCGCCGAACCCGGTCAAAAATAACTTCCAGAAATAAATCTGTATGTATTTATAAGTCGTTATCTCTAAGGTTTTTGATATGCTCTAGCTATATGTTGGGCGTTTGTTTTGAGTGTATCTTCAACAGGTGTTTGTGTTTCAGTATGTGTAGTTTGTAATCTGCTGAGTGTGAAAATAAAATAAAAAAACTCAGAGAAAAATACCTCTGTAATTTTCAAAATATTGGGCTTCAACAGGACTCCGCCAAACAGGCTCCAAGTCTGCAGATTTCGAGAAGTAATATCTGTCTCAGAAACTCTAGGGCACACTCCGACAATGCACTCTGCGTTTGCTCACTGTTTGTCTATTTGCTGAATTCTTCGTTATGTTGTTAGTTCTTCTCTCCGCCGCATCCACTGTTTTTCAATCGCATCGACTGTGTTTCAGTCACAGTCGTCAAGGACCGTGGACGTCTTTGCCCTATTATTTTTTTCTTGCAAATATTTCCCACATTAAAAACCTTTTAATTTCTAAAAATATGAAGCTTTAAACCCTCTATAAAACCCTTCCTCCACAAAAAGCACTTGCGAAAAGTCTGGGCACTTTCGATGTTCATTGTTAAGAGACGCGGATGTGTTTTAACTTTATTTGAATCGGCATTTAAAAGGGAGGAGATATCGGAGGCAATATTTTTTTTTTTTTTTAATTGAATGTAGTATGAATGGTTTTAGAAAAAATTGTTAATTGAGTTTATATTTTATTTTGTAACATGTATCCTTTCAAATGGTTTTAGAAAAAATTATTACTTTTTTAGTTGAGTTTGTATTTCATTTTGTAACATGTATTTTTTTGTGAATAAGTTAATGTTATAATAAACTAGCATAGATTTATCTTAACCCCGAATCTATAAGTGTGGAGAGGAATCACATTTTTTAAGGTGCAAACATTTTTTAGAGTGCAAAACTTGTTGAAAGGTTAAAGGTTTGCACCTCAAGAAATTTGATCCCTCTCGGTGCTTGATAGATCCGGGGTTTAAATGGATCTATGCTAGTTTAATTAATGACCACGAATAGGTTAATGGTATTGTTAAGTTTACTCATATCAATGTAAAGTGGGAGTGCAAACGTCACTCTTATAAAAACAGAGAAAGCATAGATCTAATTAACAATATTAAAGATATGAGAATCAATAAACCAATGAGCAAAGTATAAAGTTATGGTGCAGAAGTAAAAAAGTGTGAGCATTGTTGAAATAGGGTATAGAATCATTAAGAAAAGAAGTCAGTTAATAATTGGACAAACTTAATCTTTCTCAATTAGTTCTTTTTTTCTCTTTTGGTGAGGAAAAGTTATGTTGTGTTCCACTCATTTTTTGGAAATTACAGCGATCTTGGTCATCTTAAAATGGACCAAATTCCAACATGGGGGCAGAGTTCCATGGTCGAAGACTATGGAGGTAGAGTTTGATATTTGAATTTCCTGTCAATCAAGTGGAACTATGGATTTTGATGATTCCTTGTCATATGTGTGGAAGAATTGTGGTCGTGACCTCCATTCTCGGATATAAACTCCCACCATTCTAGCCTCTTTGTATTGCTATGTACATTGTTGTGTTTTTCATCATTTGATTCATTAATAGAGTTTGGTTTTTCAACATTGTATCTTGGGCTATCACTTCAATGTTGTGTTCTTTCACTTCATTCTCAATCGAATATGAATCAAAAAATAAATTAAATTGGTTAAATATAAGGTCATGGAGCAAAGAGCCTTTGCTTGATGCATCTACTCATTGAGTGTCAAAGTCGAAGTGCTCGATGAGTTGGAAAGCACATCAGGAATGTAGTCACCAAGCAAAAGGACAAAAATCATCATTGAAAAAGTGGAGAATGATTAGCGAGAAAGTGATGGAAAAAAGGAAACAAGAATTCAACTAAGTATTGGTTCCCCAAGCAAAGCAAACTCACTCAAAACCTTTACTCAGTGGTGATAAGATACACTATGCATGGCAAAAGTAAAGGCAAGGGCATATAAGAAGAAGTGAGCACAATAGTTAACAAAGCAACGAGTAAAGAGAAGTGCACAAATGAACAAAGTAGTGAGCAAAAAGAAGTGCAGCAAAGAACAAAGTTGTGAGAAAATGAAGCTTGCTTGGGACCTATGCTTGATGCAAGGAGAAAGTGCTTACACAACAAATAGAAGAACAAATAGTTACACAAGATATAAGGCAAAGGGTTGACACGACAAGCAAGAAAAGGAAAGTTAGAACAATAAAATTGTGAAATGTTAAAGTACTAATGTAGTGACTAGGCTAGGGACTATTCTTGATGATCAAAAAGACAAAGGTATGCCTTAAGCAATGAGCATCACATTGAATTACACAATGAACAAGAGAGAATTCCACTACCGAGAAAGGAAAGATGACATAATTGTTTTTATCAAACAACACTAACTGAGACAACCTTACTTAGGGATGCATGCACAAGAGATGTGCGACAAGTTCATTGTAGGTCCCAAACAACACACTATAAGCAAAGTCATAGTGTAACCTCCTAGTATAATGATTTTTAATTGTCGAGCAGAGAAACCCTATGTGTTGAAGTAGAAAATCTGGATCTCAATGAGCAAGGAGACACACGGGGAAAAAGAAGACTCATAGTTGCACACTCCAATGAAGGAATGGAGAATAAAGTCAATAGGGACGATGAGTTAGTGCAATGGTGGGGTTGCTATTTGCCACGTGGACTATGTCAAAGTACTAATTCATCAATAAAAGAGTATGGAATTCAAAAAGAAGTTATAGCCTTAGCACAACATTGTGATTTTTGATTTCAAAGGGTGTCCAACAGAGAAGGGACATGGCAATGTTGGAAGTCACGTTGATGACGTTAAATGACCCGATTCATGAACTAAGGGAGATGAAAAACATAGAAAATGCAAATTGATGTCAAAATTGAAGGAGGAAGAAGAACAAAGTGCATTGATATTCATGAAGGATTGATCATTTTTACTATGTCATGATGATCATTTTACAAAAGGATAATTGTTGAGGGATTTGTTTTTGGAGCTATAGTGAAAATTATTGGTCAAAATCATTTTTTTCAAAGAAAGCAACACTTATGAGTAGTCATGTAATAGCTCAATTTTTTAACCCTTGGAATGTATTGGATCACATTATCATGTATAAATTGTTAAATGTTAGGTTAACCTTGATCCAGTCAATAATGGATTTACCATGGGTAGTTCACTATAATAATCTACTTTCAACATTGTAACTTGGGCTATCACTTCAATATTGGGGTCTTTCACTTCATTCTCAATCGAATACGAATCAAAAAATTAATTAAATTGGTTAAATATAAAGTCATGGAGCAAAGAGTCTTTGTTTCATGCATTTACTTAGTGAGTGTTAGAGTCAAAGTGCTTGATGAGTTGGAAAGCACATTGGGAATGTAGTTACCGAGCAATGGGATAGAAGTAGTAGTTGAGAAAGCGGATAATGACCAACAAGAAAGTGATGGAAAAGGGGAAATAAGAATTCAGTTAAGAATCGGTTCCACAAGCAAAGCAACCTTACTCAAAACCTTTACTCAATAATGATAAGAAACATTATGCATGGCAAACGTAAAGGCAAGGGCATGCAAGAAGAAGCGAGTGCAATAGTAAACAAAGCAACATGCAAAGAGAAGTGTAGGAATGAACAAAGTAGCAAGCAAGGAGAATTGCAATAAAGAACAAAGTAATGAGAAAAGGAAGCTTGCTTGGGACCTATGCTTGATGCACGGAAAAAGTG
>JASDQU011101883.1:0-30648 GCA_032191745.1 Picea mariana
TGGTTAAAAATTCAGCTTGTGGGTTGTTGTAGTTTGGGAGTTACACTCCGTAGAAAATAGGGTTTGTGGCTAGTCCTGAAACTAGTCAAAATCAGGTGTTTTGGGTAAAAACGTCATAACTTCTTCATAACAGATCCAAATTTAGTGAGACCAATTGTGTTGGTTATATTACATTTTTTAGTATTCTCTGTAATAGTTTCATATCTATTCATCAAATATTTTGTGCGGGGCACACTCTACAAGGTCGCTCTCTAGAATAAGCCAGAATTCAACAAGGTATGCCATTTTTGCTATAACTCCTTTTTTGAGAGGTTCCAAGTAGTGCCACTTGGAGGAATTTCATAAAGAACACTGAAGAACATTGTGTATCAGTTTCAGATCTTTATTCAGTACAGGTACAAAGTAATGATTATTTCAAGTTAGGGTTGTTGACTAATCCAAAACTAGTCATGGTTGAGACAAACAATTGATGAGTTGGCACATACATGAGGTGTATAGTTGATGATGTTGGTACATATTGATGAGTCATTGTTGATGAGTAGTTGACACATGATTGGTATATACTTGGTACATGGTTGGATTCACTTGTTTATGGTACAGGTTGATTACAGGTTGTTTAGAACAGGTTGGTGCATGGTTGATGCTCTTGTTTATGGTACAGATTGATATCTGTTGAGGATTGTTGCCTCATCTCAATTTTTGTTGAGAATGAAAGCTGAGTCTTGCATATAGAGCTAGTGCTCTTGTAGAGTTGTACTCTATTCAGTTGTTGCTGATAAACCCCAAGGATCGTAGTCCGTAATAAAAAGAAAATTGTACATACATCTTGTGTTCTTTGTGTTCATTGTGGTGATGACTTGTTGATGATATATTGCTGATATATGTTGCTGATATGTGCTCACATCTANGAATGCTAATTGATGAGTTTTTGTGCAAGAGGGAAGTTTTGGGAAAAAGAGCCCCACACTCATTCACCCCCCCTCTAAGTGTGGCAGGTGTGTCCAACAGTTTTAAGCCCCCCGTCTCTTTTCGTTTGATTGGTTTGTGTGCAATGATATGTTTTATTAATATCTGATTGCAATTACATTTTTAAAAAATAGGTGCACTGGCCTTTGTCACAATCCAGGCTCTCCAGCCTTATAACCACATAGGAACTCTAGCCTCAATATACATATATACAAAGGCTCTTTGACCCCAAAATATCTTGGCTACAAACACGGTCCGATGTAAACTTTAAAGTGGTCCTTGCGCACTTGTTCAGGTGCGTGAAAAGTTATGAAACATGTGCATACTCTTCATTTGGTTCACGTGCACAGTAATCCTTGTGCACTTACTCAGGTGCACACTCTTCCCTTGGTTCATGTGTGGTAAAATGTACCCAAAACCTGTGTGCCCATGACTCATCAGCCTATATATACAATTACATTTACATTAAAAGTGGGGTTCAACCTAGGGGTATTACATTCCCCTCCCCCTTATTTATGCACTGTCCTCAATGCATTATGTACAATCAAAATTTTAAAAGTCTTCAAAACGATACAGGTACTCTGCACGCATAACATCCTTGTGCTCCCAAGTTGCATCCTCAGGACTATAATAGGTCCACTGGACCTTTACTAGTCCTATTGCTCGATTCCGGAGCAACTTGAATTTCTGGTCCAATATGCACACTGACTGAACTTGCAAGTTTCCTTCTTGCTCCACTTGAATGACATTCTAATCAATTACATGATTAACATCAATCACATACTTTTTAAGTAAATATATATGAAACACATTATGAATGCATATGGATGTAGGCAGTGCAAGCATATTTGTGACAAGACCAATCCTCTCCAAGATTTCAAATGACCCATAATAACGTGCTGCCAACTTTGAACAATTTCCGAACTTAAGTGAACTCTTCCTAGCTTTCAGTTTCAAAATCACATGGTCACCCACTTTAAATTCTCTGTGAGATATGCATTTATCTGCATAACTTTTCTTCCTGTCTTAGGTAGCCTTTAATTTTTATTTTATTTTCACCACCTTCTCTTCCATTTCCCTAAGAAAATCTGGCCCAACCACTGCTTTGTTTGATGGGTTGTCCCAATTCACTGGTGTGTTGCACCTTCTACCATAAAGTGGCTCAAATGGGATCATATTTAAAGATGCTTGATACCAATTGTTATAAGAAAACTCAACCAAATGTAAATATTTATTCCACTACGTTAGTTTGTCCATCACATACATTCTTAGCATATCTTCTATCACTTGATTTACTCTTTCTGTTTTCCTATCTAACTCTAGATGGTAGGTTGTGCTAAAATTAAGATTTGCCCCAAATCCTTTAAATAATCCTTGCCAAAACTTTGATGTGAACTTTGGATCTCTATTAGACACAATTGTCTTAGGTACACCATGCAATTTAGCAATTTTCCTCATAAAAATATCAACAATGTTTGCTACCTTGTGAGTGAGCTTTACTGGAATAAAGTGGGAAAATTTAGTAAGCTTATCCACCACTACCATGATGGAATCATTCTACTTGGTTGTTCTGGGCATCTTAGTAATGAAATATATTGTGACCACTTCCCATTTCCACTCAGGAATGGGTAATGGCTGTAGCAAACCAATTGGGTGTCTGTGCTCAACCTTGACTTTTTGATATTCCAAACACTTGGCAATAAAATCATCCACTTCTTTCTTCATACTTGGCCAATAATATTGTTTGTTGATAGCTGCAATTGTCTTTTGGTAGCCTAGGTGCTCAACATAAATCACATTATGCATTTCTTTTAACACCAGGTTTTTCAATTATTAAGAGTTTGGCACAGAAATTCTGCTTCTGTACATGAGGATTTCATCCTCTTTTAACTTAAACTTGTCAATGGTCTGTTGCAAAATACCTTGTTGTTCCTTCGTCTTTATTTCCACATAGTGTTGATTTGATTTTACAGCTTCTAAAACTATATCCTTAAAATATGATTTGTACATGCTAATGGTTTTGGCATGCATCTCATGTACTCTCCTGTTGAGTGAATCAAACACCTTGTTCTCTTTACCCTTGATATGATTTATATCAAAGTCATACTCACTGAGGAATTGTAACAACCTACTTTGCCTGACATTTAGAGTTGGTTATCTAAAAAAATATTTCATACCACTATGGTTTTTCCTCTACTTAAATATTCTTCCCATGAGGTAGTGCCTCCACATATTCAAGGTATGCAATATGGTTGCCAATTCCAAATCATGAGTATCATAGTGCCTTTCATACTCTCTTAATTTCTTTGATTCACCACACACCACATGCCCATTCTGACTAAGGACTCCACCGATCCCTTCCTTGCATGCATCAGTTCACACAACGACATCTTCATTAGGATAAAAAATTCTCAAAATTGGTGCACTTGTCAACAAACTCTTCAAGTGTTGGAAACTCCTTTTACAATGATAAGTCCACTCAAATCTCACACCTTTATTTTGCAAGGATGTGATTGGGTGTGCAATATTTGAGAAGCGTTTAATAAACCTTCTGTAGTACCCTGCAAATCCCATGAAATATCTCACCTTTGCGACAATCCTTGGTGTTGGCCATCCTTCAATAGATTTTATCTTCTCTGGGTCCACTGCTATCCCTTCCTATGAAATGATATGACCCAAGTAATGAATATTCCTCTGGTAGAATGAGCACTTGCTCAACTTTGCATACAACTAATTTTCTCTCAATACTTGCAACACCATCCTCAAGTGCTGCTCATGTTCTTCTTCAGACTTTGAGTATAAAAGTATGTCATCCAAACATACAATAAGAAACTTATCTAAGCATTCTATGAAAATACCATTCATTAAACACATGAACACAACTGGTGCATTTGACAACCCAATTGGCACTAATGTAAACTCATAATGGCCATACCTTGTCCTAAATATTGTTTTGTTGATGTCTTCTATTAGTACCCAAATTTAAATTTTCTAAAATCCCAGCATTGCTACTGGAAATTCCCGCAACACCTCATCTCATTTTGATTTCTTCGCCAAAAGTGTCAAAATCTGCCAAAAATCCTCATTCCTTTGACCTTGTGCCATTATCATAACATTCAGATTTTTTATCTAGCCTTCAGGGAGCTTCCATTTGATGTCCTTTGGCCCAAATCCTTGTGTTTTCCTTTTTACCTGCATGAAAAAAATCACTTTTATATTAAGCCTTCACTTTTCATATAATCAAATAAAAATTTATATTTTGATTTTCATTTATTTTTACTAAAGTGATGTGTGCTTGGAAGTGTACTACCCTAGCCCATAACACATATATAATCCATATCCTCAAGTCCACACATCGAATTACATGGGCACATATGTCAACCTCCAAGTCTACTTGTCACGCACCCCATTTGTCATCACCACATGCCAATACATGGGTTAGCATTAAGCCAAAACACTTAGCACTACAATGCCCAAATGTTCAAAGTCGAGGTCGCATAGGAATTTAGCTTCCACATGTCAAGCACTTGTTACGGGTTAACAGTTACATGCAATTCAAAGCTAAGTTATGGAATAGTGCCAAAAATCCATGAAGAAATTAACGCTCATTGCCAGGTGAAAGCAATCGATTGCAGGTGTCAACAAAAGAACTTGTAGGTGTATTCAACGGATGGAACAAGTTAGAAAATGTTCTCTGCATGAAAGAAAATTTACTTTGATAGAGTTTTCAGGTTGTTTCTAGGGTATTGCACAGATGTCAAAAGAGGATTCAGTGTTTTTGAGTTTGATACAGGAGATAGAGTCATTGGATGTGAGCCTTATACATAAAGACATATCTGCTGATTCTTTGGATGCAATAAAGAGGACCATATCTGGAATGCTTGGATTGCTGCCATCTGACAAGTTTCATGTCTTAATTGAAGATTTTTGGGAGCCTCTTTTAAGGCTTCTGGTTTCTTCATGAAGACAGGGTATACACTAAGGAATGAAAAACATCGGCTTTGCCTCCAGAAAATCCTCTACATGTCCGAAGATTCTTCTTAGGCCAAGCATTCTGACATTAATAAAATTATTAGCATGCCCTCCTGGGTAAAACTGTGATGAGGATGATGCCTACCTTCTTCAGGAAACGAATTCTCAACGGTCTTGGGTCTGGAGTATGAGTTTAAAAGAGGCATGTGAAAAAATTGAGATGAGAGCCTGTCTTTTAGCTTCCAGAAACACGTTTTAAGAGGAGTAAGCTTTAAGATTAGACAAGTTTTCGACAATCAGAAATTACCCTGGCATTTTTCATGACATTTGAATGCTACAACAGGTTATACTAGAAGGATCCTGGAAGCTCTGCAATCGATGATTACATTATGAATTATCAATTTTTCTTCCATTATTACAGGATGTTGAAGGACCATGCATCTGAGGACAAGATTCTTCTTGTCATGGATGCTTCTAAATTTGATGAGTTTTTATCAAATCATGATAAGATTGCTTCACAAGTAAAGAAAATAACTGATGCCTTTGGTTGTTGGAAAGGGTTAAAAAATTTAAGATGATGTTAAAGATTTTTACAGGTATCCAGGAAGGCAGTGACTGCAGTAGCTTCTTCATGGGGAATCCATCAGGATGTACATGGTGTTGTATGAAAGATCTTTCTTTATTCTGAAGGGCATTCATTCATGTTGTGCGAGCATATGATACAAGTTTATAAGAATTCAAATCTAGGTGGCTGGTTGAAAATTGTTGTCTCCTAATAATTCGACCATACTCACACTGTTGTCCGGAGAGAAACCTTATTATTCACAACCTTTGATAATATGCATGGAAAGGTTTATACTGTTTACCTTCAATAGTATATCTAGCATCCACTTGACTGCTATAATGCAGTAATTATGTCAGAGAGAGTGTGCAAATGTCATGATTGAAAATCAAGAACCCTTTGAGGATAAACTTTTGTTGGACACCAGATATTCTTATTGTTGTATCCTCTTCTGCAAATGCTCCTTGCAGTGATGGAAATTTGGGCAGTTTAAGGTCAAAAACAAGGTTTTGATGACAAATTGAATATTTGCAGGCAATCAAGGGAACATCTACAGGTGGCAGAGTAGTTCCATCATTTTAGGAAGCCTTACAGGAAATGGTTAGAGCCTGTACTCTCCAGCTAGCAGACTCTTTGCTACTCAAGACTGTCAAGCAACATTCTTTTTACTTGCAATACTTTCTTTTGAGTTAGTTTCCAAGAATATAGGTTACAGATATAGGTGTCTTTTTATTATAAAACCAATGTCTAGAAGTTAGATAATCAGCTGCACATGTGTTAGTCTTTTGTAACTGCCTTCTATTTTTAGAAAGCAGAGATAGGACTCAAGCCTGAGAAGGCAAGAAAGAGGTTTTCTATTTAAAGGGAAGCAATCTCTTTAGAGATGAAAGGGGGGGAATCAGTCTTTTGAGACTACATTTTCAGAAAAGGGGATGACCCGAGGGGTCTGTTGTAAGGTTTTGAAGGAAGGTTAATAAGCAGAAGTGGTATTGAAGCTCTATGTTTTTCCTCAAAGACTTGTCTTAGTTTTGTATGCAAAGATCTCAGCTGACGAGTAAGACTTTAGATCAGTTTGTCTATTTCTCTATGTGTTTTTCATATTTCATTCATTTTTCCTTTACCGGATGTGTTCTGTTTACATAAGGCTTATGTGGACAGATTTTGTGCTGAGGATATCGTAGTAAGGCTTACTAGGATAGCTGCCACATACACATATTTCATTCTGCAATGTTTGAAAAGGTTTTCTAAGCTACTGTAGGTTCTTCCTGTAGCGACTGAAAGTAGGTTTCTTTTCAGCCTTAACTACAAATTGTTTTTCCTTATTTCTTCACTCACACCTATTTGATCTCAGATTTGATCTACGGCCTTTTTGACCTGATTTGCTGCCCATAGAAGGTTAAGTCAATATTGTTATATCTCATAGAATCCATTCCCAATGGTTTCACTACCTTCTTGATTAACTTCATCACTCTCATAATTTCCTAAAACCCAAGTTATCGAATCAAACATTTTTTATTCATGATGTGCTAGGCTTGCACTTGAGCAGTCCAAGAGCAACTTCTAGCGATAACATTTATGGCTTTGTTGCCAGGGACGGATTTGAGAAGATTGAAAAGCTCCTTGGGAAGAACGACACTGCACAAATCCAGCTTTAGATGGTGACTGAAGTTGGAAACCTTCAAGACTGCACATTTACCATGGTGACTCCATTGTTCATAATCTGTTGGTGACTCGACTGGAATGAGACCAATTAAATGGCTATGAAGGCTATTCTGTCCAGGAGGTTTGCCCCACTCAATTTCTCAGCCATAGATGATTATCCACATCCTGTGCCTCTTATTGATGAATGGAAAGATCTGTTGCCTAGATTTTATGAAGGTAAGGATGACAACCCTGTTGAGCATGTTCATGAATTTCATGATTTGATGCAGCAGCTTGACATCCATTATGAAGATATTTTGATGAAAATGTTCATGTATTCATTGGATGGGGATGCATGTAAATGGTATTTCTCGTTACCCCCTTCCAACATTTCATCCTTGAAGGATTTCCACAGAGTATTCAATGAACACTGCAAAAGGTTTTATCCCTCTGAAAGTATTTGTCATAACTGTTGTGAGGGATGTGTAGAATGTGCTCAAGATTTGTTAGATTTCTTTATTGAATATAAAGATGAAAATGGTTTTATTCACTGTCCAAATGAAGATATGAATGAACCTCTTTCTCTTTCTTATTCCCGAGAAGAAAGTCTTCCAGATATCAGTCCTGATTGTACTAATGATTACACGGATTCAGTTGCATTATATCATGTACCTTATGCATCTGATGTCTCCGATTCGAAAGAAGAACCAATTGTAGAATAGGATCTTTATTTTTTCCTGCAAAAGGTTTCCCATGATATCTTTTCACATGATATTGAAGAGAGAGATCGGGGGATTGTTCATTTTTCTGTGCAAGACCAAGGAGCCTTGGGCTCACCTATCTTTGATGAATACTTTGATGAAGAAGGGAAGAACCATTTTGCTGATTTGAGGAGCAGCCAACCAAGTTATGACAGTTATGAATTTGATTATGATGGCGAACAATATTGTGAAGAAATCAACTATCAGGAAACCGTTGAAGAAATTCAACAGTCATATCTACAAATCAGTGAGCCTGCATGCACTATATGTGAGCATGGATCTGCAGACAACAACAAACAATCTATTATCATCAGTGAAGTTAGTTTGCAACTATGTTCAGATTTGCAGGCAGTTGTAGGTGGCAGCCATGATCAACATGAGGATATGCAGAAATCTTCTGATGTTCAGCTAAAACAACAAGAAGAGGTATTCATTTTCAGTTTTATTGATCCGTTTTCTGATTTTCTTGGATCTTTGAGCAACTTAGATGTCATAACACTTTTGTCAAATGAAGGTTGGTTGTTCTGTTCTTTTGAATTGCATATCAATAATCTATGGGTTCTTGCATTCATCATTGTCATATCAAGGATTTCACCTGCTAATTAGATGCTTGTATGGTTTCATTGGAAGCACGATCTTACTTGATCAAGAAGAAACACATTTGATTAGAGTAGGAGTAGGAAGAAATAAGCTCGTTTTTGAGCATTTCCTTTCTATCAGTTTGCAGTAGTTATTTTTCAGTTTCAAATAAGGAGCAGAGATGCTCTTAGGCTTGCTGGTTTCCTGGACAGAGATGAAGATGGATAAGGCTATTGTTCTGTAGGTTCTTGGCAGCTCGCGGGGAGCATGCCATCCCCCGTGGAGCCAATGTTTGTACCCAAATTTACATTTGCTAAAATCCTAGCATTGCTACAGGAAATTCCTGCAGCACCTCACCTCATTTTGATTTCTTTGCCAGAAGTGTCAAAATCTGCCAAAAATCCTCATTCCTTTGACCTTGTGCCATTATCATAACATTCAGATTTTTTTATCTAGCCTTGAGGGATCTCCCATTTGATGTCCTTTGGCCCGGATCCTTGTGATTTCCTTTTTACCTGCATGACAAAAATCACTTTTATATTAAGCCTTCACTTTTCATATAATCAAATAAAAATTTATATTTATATTTTGATTTATTTTTACTAAAGTGATGTGTGCTTGAAAGTGTACTACCCTACCCCATACCACATATATAATCCATATCCTAAAGTTCACACATTGAATTACATGGGCACATATGTCAACCTCCAAGTCTACTTGTCACGCACCCCATTTGTCATCACCACAAGCCAATACATGGGTTAGAATTAAGCCAAAACACTTAGCACTACAATGCCCAAATGTTCAAAGTTGAGGTCGCATAGGAATTTAGCTTCCACATGTAATACCCCTAGGACATTCCCCAATTGTATTATGAATTGTAATTTTGTTTTATAGGCTGGTGAGCCAAGTTTATATAAGCTAGTGGGCTATGTGTTATTTAGGCCAGGCAGCCTAAGTGTTGAGGGCCAGGGGCCTGATTTTTGTACATATAATTATGCACATTATTAATAAGAGATAAACATCTCTGCGTGTGGACCTAGCACGATGAATGAGTGATGGGGGATTAAACTACCACAAAGCCTGGGTAAGGGAGAGGGGGCTGAAAGGTGGGAGAAGGGCTAAGCTTAAGAGCTTAAGTCCTTGGGAATAATAATATAATATTATTATTCCAAAATTGTGCAAATGTATATGTTTTATCCTAAGTCCTTTGGAAGGCTAGGTGACTTCCAAATGGAAAGGAACGTGCTTCATGGGTGACATGTGTCAACCCGGGCGCATGCAATTAACCCAGGAAATGAGCCGTGTTGGGGGTTCGCTCCGCATCTTCCAACCTTCACGTGAGTTGTGGGGATTCCTCCACCCTCCGTCTAAACACATTCTTGTCCTCTGCGATTGAACCTTTTAACACCTTACGCATCTTTGAAATAAGAGGGGGGGGGATTTTGTTCTTTATTGTTGGTGGGAGAACCGAATGTTCGGTAATTACTGAGCCATGCATCCTGTGTTTCTTGCTGGAAATCCCGACACATCCTGTAATCGCCAAGCCGCACTATGCCTTAGCGCCGACTGTTGTTGTTTTGGGTGTCCATAACCATTTTTCCTAGTTGACTGTTGTGGCCACACTGTGTTGGACTGCGTGTGGTTTGCTAGCCAGTGTAGGTTCATGCTGAGCCTCGTGGTTGCCTAATTGTGTTGGAAACTGAGATTAAGGAAACCGGTTTTTTGGACTGTGTATAATCTCTCTCCAGGTGAGAGAGTGCGCGGAGGAAGACAAAACTCCTGGAAGGAGTCCCATAGCTTCCATAGAGCTCGAAGACTTCCGATTCAGCTTGTTGTTGAAGCCCAAGGCAAGGGAGGTTAGCAACCAAAGGACTTTCTAGGTGATAGTGAAGGTGTATACTCTTGGGGTGGGACAGGCATGTGGGGAATGAGAGTCTGTGAGTAGTGGGTGTAAGTGACTCCTGGGAGAGAATCCTTCCTCTGTGACTGTGTGTTTTCCCATTACCTTGCCTAGCTTAGGATTCCCTGCCCAATGGATCTTAGTCCTAGCTCAGGGGTGACCTACTGCTGAGAATGATGAGTAGTGTGGTCTAAGGCTGGGAGGTTCGTGGAAGGTCTACATGCAGTTGGTGAATTACCTCCAGTTTGAGAGATAAGTATATGCATGCATATAATCTCAAATTAAAGATGCATGTCTGTGATTCTTGAAATGTTACCATGTATTCCGTGGTGTATATGAATTATTGTAATTTCCATCAATTTTGAAATGCTAGCAGTAATTCTGTGTTTAACTGTAATCAAGCATTTTAAATTCATTAGAATGCATATTATGTTACAATAGTGTTTTTCCGCATAGTAATGTTGGCCCGATCATGGGGTTGATGGTCGAGGACATTACAGTATGATATCAGATCCATAGTTACAATGCTGAGCCTGAATGGGTCGGATAAGTGGTCTTTGGACCAAGGTTTTGAGAAGAAATTGTGTTTGGAGGACTAACTTCAGACCCTAGAATGTTTCTGAGTGTCAACGGGCTACTTGATCGTGTTACAAAGTTCAGGAGGTGTAGCAGTATTATAAAATCCGTAGCCGGTGTGGTATATGGCCACAGGGAGAGAGAAAGATCTCAACACCAGAAGTGTTGGAGCCGTAGGATCTGTTTGGGAGGAAAGGAGAACCCTCATGACCGTCAGATCTGGAGAACGTACACAAGGTTTAAAATCCCTTTGGAGTTGCAAAAGAGTGTGGAAATCGTGATACGCAAAGTCCCGACTTCATCAGAACCGTCCATCGAAAGGGATGTGTGGAGAGCGATCAGCCTTTCGCTGACTCGTGACTTGAATTGGTCAAAGGGAGAGTCTGTGAGAATTCACGAAACACGAATTCACAATTGGATCACAACCGTCGATCCAAGAGAGATCTGGACTGTTAATTGTCCAGGAAGAAATCAACATTTCAGGAATAGGGAGGACAAAGGTGGAAAAATCTTTCGACCTCGTGACACACGAAATCCCGATACGCGAAATGATGACGCAATCTGAGTCGTCAGATCGTGGGGAATCAGGATCGCTAGATCGAGCATAAGAGAAGAGGGTAATTTCGGGAGTTTGTCTGTCGAGAGAAATGGGAGGTGTTGAGGCACAAAATCCCAAGGCCCGAAACGCGAAACCCTGAAATGCCAAAAGGATCTGCCCCATAGATCTGAGAGAGGATATGACCATTGGATTTCACTTGGAATGGACGTGGACACATGGGTGTCTACCACATGCCAGTGGGTCGAGAAGAAAAGTGAGAGTGGTGGGACCCGATGGCATCGTCGAAGGTGATGTGGACCCTCCTGAGTGTGCCACTTACCACTGTGGATGTGGGAGACAGTTGTTCTCTGTGGGCCTGGAGGGTAAAGTAAATCGAGATTTCAGAAGTCGGGGGCTTGAGAGGGAAGCGATTATGAGAGCCTCGAGGACCGAAACCCCAAAACTCGAAGTTCCAAAGTCTCGAAAACTTCAAAGATGGAAAAATCACAGGGGATTCTAACTGTTGGATGTTGGGTAATCGTGGACCGTTGATCCACCCGATTTCGCGAATTCAGTAATAAAAAATCCGAGAGATAGTTGTGTGCCTTAAAACTCTTTAAATACCAAAAGCCCAAGCAGGGCCTAGTAGATTTAGCGCTTGGTCACGACCCTTGGTCACGTGGGGTAGGGATGAAGAAAGAGGGGGCTAGCACTCGAAAGTTACAGAGTCGAACAAGAGCTCAGAAAATACATGAACTCTGAGCGTTTTAGAGTTGTTTGGAAATGCGAACGTTTTAAAATTGTTTATGAATTATGAGGGATTTGTTAAGAAATGAAGACCTGACAATTTTGGATGTTTGAACGTTGCGATTGCAGAAGTTTGGCAAGTGCTAGGGCTGGTTAGAATTAACATTGAGTGCAAAGAAATGGAAGAGGTGTGGATTGCCTCCGGTTCAGAGAACAAAAGAGAAGGAATGGATGTCCACTTGGGAGTCGAAGGATCGAACTCCAATGGATACGAAAAAGAGATGGATAAGGAGGGGCATATAATGAAAATTTTTGAAAAATTACAGAAGGATGCCCAGGCTCGCTGAGATGATAGGCGAAAGATCATGAGACTCAGGGATAAGCAAGGTGAATTCAACTTAAAGATGTTGAAAAGTCTGGAAAGAATAGAAAAGAAATTGGAAAAGGAAAGTGACTCAAGCAAGACAGAGAGTCGCAGGACCCCTAAGAGGAAAAGAAGATCAAGGAGTGTTAGCAGACATCGTCGTCGCTCCCCAAAGCATTCTGATAAGGAAGCACACAGTAGTTCCAACTCATCCCCTACCTGAAAGCATAGGAGATCTAGAATGGATGAATTAAAGGGGGAAATGAACAAGATCAAGCCTCCAACATTTGATGGAGAGCATAAGAAGGAGGAAGATGTTGAAACTTGGTTACTTGGTATGAGGAAATAATTTCAACTGCAAAATTATTCCTCTCATGTAGAGGGTAGGATTTCCATGTATCAACTGAAGGGAAAGGCATCCATGTGGTGGGATCAACTTGTGCAGGTGTAGCACTTCAGAGAAAAAGACATCACATGGAAATAATTCAAGAGGTATTTCGAGAGGAAATACTTAACTAAAAGATATTATGACATAAAGATGAAAGAGTTCTTTGAACTCAAGATGGACAACAGGACCATTGATGAATATGAACGAAAGTTTTTGGAATTACTAAAGTATGTTCCGTTCATCAAAGATGAGTCTGTCAAGATTCATAGGTACCTGAGTGGATTGCCACCTTCTATCGGTGACAATATCCAGTACGATGACCCTAAGACTATGGAAGAAACGATAAGGAGGACGAAATGCTTGTATGAGAAACAAAGAGAAAAGCCTACTTTTCGGAAGGCTTGGGATGATCAGAAGAAGTTCAAGAAAGAGCAGAGGCAAAAGGGAAACAAGCCTCCCTTTTTCAGAAACAATCCTCAGGGAAAGCCATCTTTTAGAGAGCCCAGGAAGGCTGAAGTGGGTGGGAAAATGCCAAGAATGCCACCTATGGAGTGTTGGGGTTGTAAAGGAAACCATAGGTACAGAGATTTCCCCCACATAAATGATAAAGTGAGAGCCGTACACAATGTTCAACAAGATGAAACAATGGAGGATATGGGCAGTAGAATGCCAAGGATCTACGCATCACTGGACAACAAGCAAGCTGAATTTCAATCGCACATGATTGAAGTGGAAGGTATGTTTAACAACCAACCATTTACTATTTTAATTGACTCAGAGGCTATCCATAGTTATATAGATCCTAGAGTGGTGGAAAGTTTTCATTTGTCAAAAAGAAAACATGAAAAGTCTTGGTTAGTGTAGCTAGCTACAGGAACCAAGAGGAAAGTCATGGAGTTAGTCAAGTACTATCCTGTGGACATGAATGGACTGAGCATGAAGGCTGAATTGAACATTCTTCCATTAGGCTCTTATGATTGTCTAATTGGGATGCTCTGGTTGGACCAACACCATGCCATCTTGGATTGCCGTAATAAGGCATTCACTTGTTTAGATGAAGAAGGGAATCGAAAAATAGTCCAAGGAATTCCTAGAGCTATTGTTGTCAGAGAAATCTCAGTGATGCACCTGAAGAAGTGCTACAGAAAAGGATGTCAATTATTCGCAGCCCATGTAGTGGAAACACCTAAGGACAAGGTGTCAAGTATCAAAGAGTATGTGGTACTAAAAGAATTCAAAGATGTATTCTAGGAAGTACCTGGACTACCCCCAAAAAGGGATATTGATTTATCTGTGAACTTGATGCCTAGAGCAGCTCCAGTATCAAAATCTCCGTACAGGATGAGTACACYAGAGATGAAAGAGTTGCAATTGCAGCTTGAAGAGCTCCTAAAGAAGGGGTATATATGCCCAAGCGTGTCGCCTTGGGGTGCCCCGGTCCTGTTCATAAAGAAGAAGGACARAATGTTGAGATTGTGCATCGATTTCAGGCAGTTGAACAAGGTAACGGTAAAGAACAAGTATCCTCTGCCAAGGATTGATGACCTCTTCGATCAGTTGAAGGATGCAAGGATATTTTTGAAAATAGATCTAAGATCGGGATATCATTAGGTAAGGATAATAGATGAATACATCAACAAGACCACCTTTAGAACAAGGTATGGTCATTACGAGTTCACAGTGGTGTCGTTTGGACTGTCAAATGCACCCGTTGTTTTTATGTGATTGATGAATGGAGTATTCAGGGACTATCTAGACAAGTTTGTCATAGTCTTCCTGGATGACATCTTGGTGTATTCCAAGTTAGAAGAAGAACATGAGAAGCATCTGAGGATGGTGTTGTAGGTGCTAAGAGGGCACCAAATGTATGCCAAGCTGAGCAAGTGCTCATTTTATTAGGAACAGATCCATTACTTGGGGCATATTATCTTGAAGGATGGGATAGTTGTAGACCTTGAGAAGATTGAATCCATCAGAGAATGGTCAGTGCCAAAGAATGTGGCGGAAGTTAGATCCTTTATGGGTCTAGTGGGTTATTACAGAAAGTTTATCGAAGGGTTCTCAAGGATAGCTCACCCTATCACTTCTTTACAAAGAAAGGAGAAGAAGTTTTAGTGGACAGAGGATTGTGAAGAAAGATTTCAGCGATTGAAGAAACTGTTAACCAATGCTCCAATATTGAGGATTGCAGATCCAAATGAAGACTTTGTGGTGTGCACAGATTCATGCAAAGAAGGACTGGGAGGAGTCCTCATTCAGAATGGATTCGTAATCTATTATGAATCCAGGAAATTAAAGGAACACGAGAATAACTATGCCACTCACGACTTGGAGTTGGCAGCCATAGTTCATGCTCTAAAGAAATGGAGGGATTACCTCATGGGAAGGAGGTTCGAGCTCAAAACAGACCATAATGGTCTGAAATATTTATTTGATCAACCAACCTTAAACGCTAGACAAAATAGGTGGCTAGAATTTCTGTGTGAATATGACTTTGATATCAAGCATATCAAAGGGAAGGAGAATAAAGTGGTTGATGCACTCAGTAGGAGGGTGCATGAACTACCTGCTACAGTCGTTAGCATGTATTAGACTGATATTAAAAGCAGAATTTTGGAGGCTCGAAATGCCAAAATTCGTAGCAAAGTACCCACATCTTATGTGGGCAGAGTACCCGCATCTTTTTGAAAATTTTGGAAATCTTATTGATGCTGTGTGAAAGTTGCATTGAGGAAAGTGAAAATATAAGGGGAGGGGATTGTAATACCCCTAGGATGTTCCCCAATTGTATTATGAATTGTAATTTTATTTTATAGGCTGGTGAGCCAAGTTTATATAAGCTAGTGGGCTATGTGTTATTTAGGCCAGGGACCTTAAGTGTTGAGGGCCAGGGGCCTGATTTTTGTACATATAATTATGCACATTATTAATAAGAGATAAACATCTCTGCGTGTGGACCTAGCACGATGAATGAGTGATGGGGGACTAAGATACCACAAAGCCTGGGTAAGGGAGAGGGGGATGAAAGGTGGGAGAAGGGCTAAGCTTAAGAGCTTAAGTGCTTGGGAATAATAATATAATATTATTATTCCAAAATTGTGCAAATGTATATGTTTATCCTAAGTCCTTTGGAAGGACAGGTGACTTCCAAATGGGAAGAAACGTGCTTCATGGGTGACATGTGTCAACCCGGGCACATGCAATTAACCCAGAAAATGAGTCGTGTTGGGGGTTTGCTCCCTTAGCGCTGACTGTTGTCGTTTCAAGTGTCCATAACCATTTTTCCCGGTTGACTATTGTGGCCACGCAATGTTGCACTGTGTGTGGTTTGTTCGCCAGTGTAGGTTCCTGCTGAGCCTCGTGGTTTCTTGACTGTGTTGGAAACCGAGATTAAGGAAACCGGTTGTATGGACTGTGTATAATCTCTCTCTAGGTGAGAGAGTGCGCGGAGGAAGAAATAACTCTTGGAAGGAGTCCCGTAGCTGCCACAGAGCTCGGAGACTTCCGGTTTGGCCTGTTGCTAAAGCCCAAGGCAAGGGAGGTTAGCAGCTGAAGGACTGTCTAGGTGAAAGTGAAGGTGTATACTCTTGGGGTGGGACAGACATGTGGGGAATGAGAGTCTGTGAGCAGTGAGCGTAAGTGACTCCTTGGAGAGAATCCTTCCTCTGTGACTGTGTGTTTTCCCATTACCTTTCCTATCTTAGGATTCCCTGCCCGGTGGAGCTTAGTCCCATCTCGAGGGTGACCTACTGCTGAGAGTGATAAGCAATGTGGTCTAAGGTTGGGAGGTTCGTGGAAGGTCTACATGCAGTTGGTGAATTACCTCCAGTTTAAGAGATAAGTATATGCATGCGTATAATCTCAAATTAAAGATGCATGTCTGTGATTCTTGAAATGTTACCGTGTATTCTGTGGTGTATATGAATTATTGTAATTTCCATCAAGTTTGAAATGCTAGCAGTAATTCTATGTTTAACTGTAATAAAGCATTTTAAATTCATTAGAATGCATATTATGTTACAGTAGTGTTTTTCCGCATAGTAATGTTAGCCCGACTGTGGGGTTGATGGCCGGGGACATTACACCACATGTCAAGCACTTGTTACGGGTTAACAATTACATGCAATTTAAAGCCAAGTTATGGCATAGTGCCAAAAATCCATGAAGAAATTAACGCTCATTGCCAGGTGAAAGCAATCGATTGCAGGTGTCAAAAAAAGAGCTTGTAGGTGTATTCAATGGATGGAACAAGTTAGAAAATGTTCTATGCATGAAAGAAAATTCACTTTGATCAAGTTTTCAGGTTGCTGCCCAGGGTATCGCATAGATGTCAAAAGAGGATTCATTTTTTTTGTTTTTGATACAGGAGATAGAGTCATTGGATGTGATCCTTATACAAAAAGATGTATCTATTGATTCTTTGGATGAAATAAAGAGGACCATATCTGGAATGCTTGGATTGCTTCCATCTGACCAGTTTCATGTCTTAATTGAAGCTTTCTGGGATCCTCTTTTAAGGCTTATGGTTTCTTCATGAAGACAAGGTATACAGTAAGGAATGCAGAACATCGGCTTTGCCTCCAGAAAAGCCTCTACATGTCTGAAGATTCTTCTTAGGTCAGACGTTCTGACATTAATAAAATTATTAGCATGCCCTCCTAGGTAAAACTATGATGAGGATGCTGCCTACCTTCTTCAAGAAATGACTTCTCAAGGGTGTTGGGTCTCGAGTAGGAGTTTAAAAGAGGCATGTGAAGAAATTGAGATGAGAGCATGTCTTTTAGCTTCCAGAAACACATTTTAAGAGGAGTAAGCTTTAAGATTATACAGGGTTTCGACAATCAGAAATTACCCTGGCATTTTTCATGACATTTGAATGCTACAACAGGTTATACTAGAAGGATCCTGGAAGCTCTGCAATCGATGATTACATTATGAATTATCAATTTTTCTTCCATTATTATAGGATGTTGAAGGATCATGCATCTAAGGACAAGATTATTCTTGTCATGGATGCTTCTGAATTTGATGAGTTTTTATCAAATCATGATAAGCTTGCTTCACAAGTAAATAAAATAATTGATGCCTTTGGTTGTTGGAAAGGGTTATGTTAAAAAATTTAAGATGATGTTAAAGATTTTTACAGGTATCCAAGAAGGCAGTGACTGCAGTAGCTTCTTCATGGGGAATCCATCAGGATGTACATGGTGTTGTATGTTTGGTGTTTTATGAAAGATCTTTCTTTATTCTAAAGGGAATTCATTCATGTTGTGCGAGCATATGATACAAGTTTATAAGAATTCAAATCTAGGTGGCTGGTTGAAAATTGTTGTCTCCTAATAATTCGACCATACTCACACTGTTGTCCGGAGAGAAACCTTATTGTTCATAACCTTTGATAATATGCATGGAAAGGTTTAAACTGTTTACCTTCAAGAGTATATATGTCATCCACTTGACTGCTATAATGCAGTAATTATGCTAGAGAGAGTGTGCAAATGCCATGATTGAAAATCAAGAACCCTTTGAGGATAAACCTTTGTTGGACGCTATATATTCTTATTGTTGTATCCTCTTCTGCAAATGCTCCTTGCAGTGATGGAAATTTGGGCAGTTTAAGGTCAAAAACAAGGTTTTGATGACAAATTGAATATTTGCAGGCAGTCAAGGGAACATCTACATGTGGTAGAGTAGTTCCATCATTTTAGGCAGCCTTACAGGAAATGGTTAGAGCATTTACTCTCCAGCTAGCAGCCTCTTTGCTACTCAATATTGTTCAAGCAACATTCTTTTTACTTGCAATACTTTCTGTTGAGTTAGTTTCCAAGAATATAGGTTACAGCTATAGGTTTCTTTTTATTATAAAATCAATGCCTAGAAGTTAGATAATCAACTGCACATGTGTCAGTCTTTTGTAACTGCCTTCTATTTTTAGAAAGCAGAGATAGGACTCGAGCCTAAGAAGGTAGGAGAGAGTTTTTCTATTTAAAGGGAAGCGATCTCTTTGGAGATGAAAGGGGGGGAATCAGTCTTTCTAGACTGCATTTTCAGAAAAGGGGATGACCTGAGGGGTCTATTGTAAGGTTCTGAAGGAAGGTTAGTAAGCAGAAGTGGTATTGAAGCTCTATGTTTTTCCTCAAAGACTTGTCTTAGTTTTGTATGCAAAGATCTCAGCTGACGAGTAAGACTTTAGATCAGTTTGTCTATTTCTCTATGTGTTTTTCATATTTCATTCATTTTTCCTTTATCAGATGTGTTCTGTTTACATAAGGCTTATGTGGATAGATTTTGTGCCGAGGATATCGTAGTAAGGCTTACTAGGATAGCTGCGACATACACATCTTTCATTCTGCAATGTTTGGAAAGGTTTTCTAAGCTATTGCAGGTTCTTCCTGTAGCGACTAAAAGCAGGTTGCTTTTCAGCCTTAACTACATATTGTTTTTCCTTATTTCTTCACTCACACCTATTTGATCTCAGATCTGATCTAGGGCCTTTTTGACCTGATTTTCTACCCATAGAAGGTTAAGTCAATATTTTTGTATCTCATAGACTCCATGCCAATGGTTTCACTGCCTTCTTGATTAACTTCATCACTCTCATAATTTCCTAAAACCCAAGTTATTGAATCAAACATTTTTTATTCATGATGTGCTAGGCTTACACTTGAGCAGTCCAAGAGCAACTTCTAGCGCTAACACGTTCCTCTTTAATTATTACATGATGATAACCTGATCTAAGGTCAATCTTAGAGAATATTTTTTCATCTTTCAGCTGGTCAAAGAGATCATCTATCCTTGGAAAATGATACTTGTTCTTCACTGTTACCTTATTCAACTTGTTGAAGTCAATGCAAAGTCTCAATGTTCCATCCTTTTTATTCACAAATAATACTGGGTCACCCCAAGGTGACACACTTGGGTGTATATACCGCTTCTTCAGAAGCTCTTCAAGTTTCATTTTCAATTCTGTCAGTTATGGTGTACTCATCCTATAAGGAGTCTTGGATATTGAGGCTGCTCTAGGCATTATATTTATAGAGAAATCGATATCTCTTTTGGTTTGAAACCCTGATATTTCTCTAAATACATATTCAAAATTATTTAGGACCACATAATCTTCAATATTTGTTACTTTATCCTTGGGTTCCTCCTCCATATGTGTTGCAAATACTTGACATCCTTTCCTGAATCTTTTCTTCAGCTGCAAAGCTGAAACTTCTCTAATAGTTACAACCCTTGGAATACCCTGTACTATTTTCAATTTCCCTTCTTCACCCAAGAAAGTAAAAACCTTATTATAACAGTCTAGGACAACATTATGCATGTCAAACCAATCCATACCAATTAGGAAATCATATGAGTCCAAAGGTATAATTTTCAAATTTTCTTTTGTGCTCATTCCTTTCATATCCATTGGACATGTCTTAACCATCGCATTAATTTTCCTTTTTGTTCCTATAGCTAGTTGTACCAACCAAGGTTTACCAAGCTTGATTTTTGTAAATTGAAATCTTTCCACCATATTAGGACCTAGATAACTATGAATATCTCTCGAATCAATTAAAATAATAATGGGTTTGTTGTTGATATTACCTTCCACTTCAATCATATGTGACTGAAACTTAGCTTGCTTGTTATACAAGGTTGCATAGATCCTAGGTACATTTCTGCCCATGTCCTCAACTATATCAACTTGTTGTACATTGTGAACAATCCTCACTTTTTCACCTCTACGAGGACAATCTGTGTACATATGATCTCCCTCACAACCCCAACTCTTCATTGGATACTGCCTTGGTCTTTTCCCCATTGCCTCTATCATTCTGGGCTCCTTGGGAATTGGTTGTCCCTAAAAATTATTTTTGAAGAATGGTGGCTTGGTCCCCTTCTTCCTCTACTCTATCTCTCTCTTTTTCTTGTCTTCCCAAGCCTTTTGGTAAGTGGGTCTTCCTCTATGCTGATCATAGAGACACTTGAATCTCATTGTAGTTTCCTCCAATGTCTTGGGATCATCATATTGTATTTTGTCACTAATAAATGAAGGCAACAAACTCAAGTACCTATGAATATTAACTTGTTTATCATTGATGAAAGAAACATACTTCAGTAGCTCTAAAATTCTCCTCTCATACTCATCTATGGTCATACTTCCAAGATTGAGTTCAAAGAAATCGTTCATTTTCCTATCATAGTAACGTTTGGTTAAGTATTTTTTTTTTAAATACCTCCTAAACTCCCTCCAAGTAACCTTTCTCTCATCAATGTATTGTACTTGCAAAAATAGGTCCCATCACATTGATGCATTTCCCTTGAGTTGGTAGATGGAAATTATCCCTTTTGATTGTGAAGAGTAATTATGTAACTAAAATTACTTTCTCATGCCCAACAACCAAGTCTTTTCATCCTCATGTTTCTTGTGCTCACCATCAAAAGTATGAGGATTAATCTTATTCATTTCTCCTTGTATCTCATCCACCCCAAACCTCCTCTTATGCTTCTTGACAAGAGATGGGATTGAACTATTGTGCGCTCTCCCAGCTAAATGTCTTGGAGAGTGATGGTAATTCCTGTCAACACTTCTTGCTTTTCTTCTCTCATCATGAGACCCGTGTCACCTCAATTTGCTTGAATTGGTGTCCTTATCCATCTTTTTCTCAATTTTGTCCAAGCTTTGGAGTAACTTGATGTTGAAGCCATCTTGTTCCTCCTTGGATTTCATAAGCCTATCATTATCAACTTTATAACTTTGGACGTCCTTTTACAAACTTTTTATGGTCTTCATCAAATTCATGCTTTCTCCCTTGGCTTCTCTATGTCCATTTGAATTTTTACCCTCATCACCTATATTTCCATACATCCTTATGACCTCATCTTCATGGTTGTAGGTTATTTGTGCATCTTCCATGGCTCTAATATATGTACTGATCCTACATTGATAAATTGTTGTTAACTGTACAAAATGTGTAGGAAACAAGATTTTTAGACTAAATAATTTATGAAAACCATAAATACTATGCACGTTATGTTCCATAAGTGCATCATAATCCTTTCTTTTGATTCTTGGTGAATTTAACAACCTAATTCAAAATTCTAGGTGAATATTTGGACTCCTCTGTCCAGGAATTTTCCTCCTCTTTTATCTCCTTTTATTTATTTCAAAGTTCGCATGTATACCAATTCTGTTTTATACACCCATACCCATCACACACGCATTCTCTATACATGCAATACCAAGCACACATACAACACACCAGTATTAAGTGTGCACAGATATATATCAACACTAATATTTAGCATGCTCAATTTTTGGGTTCCGTGCATCATTATCTAGTGTGCACAACTTTTGTGTCGCGCACCAATATTCCACACAAATTACAGCTTTGTTATGTGTTGCACCAACATTCCACGTGCATGCACTACGAACCAACACTATTCACGCACTGATAATTCTGCTTCGTGGAGTGCTCATATTCAACATACACTCACTACACATCACCAACCTTCAATACGCATGCCCTACACACTATTATTATGTACACACCCATCAATTCTACATGAGATCCATATTCATCGCATACGTATTGCACTCCCATATTACGTGTGATCCACCATTTCTATACTCCACCATTCCAATATTCATTGTGTACACTCCACACACCGATATCTTTTGCACACCATAAGTCATGCACTGCGCAGTCCCAATATTTAGTAAATACACACTGCACACCAATAATTAGTTCATGCAAGTACTTTCTTCATTCAACTGATTTTTCCATATTTTTAGATTACGACCCGCGACAATCATAAAACTTGCCTCGCCAACTTCACATGGATATCTGGCCCATACAAGTCCAATGTTGTACCAAGATCTCTAATACCACTTTGTAACATACCCAACTCTACTCAAAGGCCATGTCACATCAAAATTTTGAGATTTTACACCACTTTGTGACGTATCCAACCTCCTAACTAAGTTACATTACCACATTCTAAAGTCTCCACTACTACAACAAGCTAATTAAAGCTCTGATATCAACTCTTTATTTTGTGGAAGTAACTCATTGGAATCAACAACGCGCACAACTATCCTTGTGCTACGCGTTGTTACAAGTGAATCCCCCTGTGGACAAGTGGATTCCTAAGGCCAAGACAGAAAAGTGCTTAACATGGACACTGACATCCTTTTAGGTCTAATCAAGTTAATATGTGAAGGAGAAGAATAAATATATGTACCTTATTAACGACGTTTGTCCTTGCAAATTCCAGGTTAAGCTTCAATCCTAAGCTCCCTGATAGATCCCGTAGAACAAACAAAGATACAATGGACTTCCTACTCTACTGAGATTAGCTTAAATATAGATCCATCTACTGTAGACAAACTCATGTGGAACAAGCATAAGTTTGAAAGAAACAGGCCAAGCATGAATATATTGATAAGAACAAGTAAAAGTACTTACAATCCTTTGATGAAGGTGCAACAACTTCTTCCAGTTCTCCTTGTCCAACCCCTTTGCTCAAGTAATCTACACTAATTTATTTGATGGCATCTCACTTATGGGATCATAAGTTTGGTGTAATTCTCAATCTCCATTGTACCTTTCACCATGAGAAGGCCTCTTTATATAACCTTTGAGAGGCCCAACCACTTGAGAGATATTTGGGATAAATTGAGGATTCCTCTCCTTCAGTTGAGGATCTTCCCTAAGATCATGCCTTGACCCAAGATTTGAACCCAACTACCTTTAGATATTGAGGGGATTGTCCCCTGATTTCCTCCAACAAACTAAAAATTCGCTCAGAAAGGGTAGCGCTCCCCCAAAAGGGTGCACAGAGCGCTCAAACACTCCCCCAAAGAGGCCCAGGGAGCGCTATCACTCCCTGACAGTGGGTAGGGGAGCTCTCCTCTCCAAAATCCATTTTTGAGTGGTTCTTTCAGTGACAAAAGGCTTGCACTCCCTGTCAACTGATTTTTCTTCTTCAAAACTAGTCTTTGAGGTGTCCTAAGTGTCCTTATGATGTCGTTAGAGGCACGACATAGGCAAGATGGCAGTATGATGTTTGTGAAACTTGAGACACTTGTGGTCAAGATGTGACACTTGCAGACAAGATGCGACACTTACAACCCCTGTAATGACGACACTTGCGACACTATTGAAGTGAGTAATTTTGATGTGTAATAGATTGCCCCCTAAAGTACGAAGTTAGAAGACGATGAATGAAGAACTTTGTAGACTTTTTCGAGCAAGGTTATGGATGCAAAGAGGCTGGAAAAAGCTGCACACAACCATCAAACAAATATTATGGCATGTTTCAAACCCAAGGTAGGCATACCTATGCTTGAGTGATAAAGACTTTTTAGGTATGGCCGCCATAAAATACACTGCAGATCCATAATTATATTGACAAAATGGTATAACCACTGAAGATACAATGTGGATATATACTCCTATGACCTGAATTGATCATATCCATGAAGAATACACAACGAATCTACGAAGTGACAAGACATAGCCACGACAAATACAAAGTGGATCTATGTAACAATATATGTGTCATAGTTAAAAAAGAAAAATCCTTCACAACCTGGGAAAAGTACAGATAAGAGTGATGACTCAACCCAAGGTCTTCTTACCGATCCCGATGTAGTACAAATATAACCATGTGAATAGATGTCCTGATGTCAAACATGGTAAACCGTTAACAAGCACAAAGGAGATCACCATTAACAAGCGCGAGGGAGATCACCATTGATGTCAATGGTTCCCAAGGTACTTCAGTACATTCCAATGAATGTGAATGGATGAGCATAATTTTAACATCCATGGAATCATCCGATCAGAGTTCAATGATGTAAACCCACTGTTGGATGCAAGGAGGCCTGCCATTGAGGCATGCAGGTCCCAAGGTACTAATTGGTTTCTAAGTCTAGTTCCTAAATAATGTGTTGAAGTCGACAGGAACAAACTCTTCGAGGGAGGGCCTTGATATATCCCCCATCAACGACACGAAACTAACATAGAGATGTAATTGGTAGATCAAATGAACATGGAATGACATGGGTATTGAAACAAGATATTTGTGATGACTGACTTTCGAGGCAGATACTTCCCTTGAACATTGATGCACAATAGCAGAAACCTGACATGGACCAAAACACGATAATGCAGTGGATACGGCGAATTTCGTCGGGTGACCCAAAGGAGTAACAAAAACTCAGAGGATTGGCTCAGTGCAGAGGTTCAACGGATTAAAATGCGTGCAAAGACAAAATGTTGTGTTTAAGGGAAACCGTAAGAGTTATTGGTAGTGTTCTCAAAAACTGCTTGGATTGCTTCTTTCAATTTCCCCCCCATCCAGATAGACAGGTACCTCTTTTTAATTTAACGAGCTCGAGGAGGGTAACACATGCTCAATATGAATCACCTTCGGTAAGTCCCTCTTCCTTTGTTTAACAAACTAGAAGAAGTAAGGGTTCAGTCTCATATGAGCCCTTCAATGTGTAATTGTTTAACAAGTCCAGAGAAGGTAAACTCGGTGGTTTTTCATATTTAGAGAATCTAAAAACAACTTAAAGATGACTCCAATGTTGTCCTTTTTCGTAATATTAGTCTTACAAGGCTGAAAAAGAGATAAATTATCACTCAAAAGATGCCCTTTCAAACCTTTTAACGAGTGGGAAAGGAAGCAAGATCACTCGACAATCTTTTCATGTTTAGAGAGTCTGAAAAGAGCTTAAAGACGACTCCAGGGGGTTCCTTTTTCGTATATCCATGAAAGTCCGAAAAAGTGATAAAAGTTTACCCGGTTGCATTCTCATGTATTTATGAGCACGAGAAAGAACAAAGACTAAGCTCGGTATGCCCTCAGCTTGAAATCTAGTGGCTTAACTCTAGAATGATCATCAAAGGCTAGAGACATGCCCTCCAAGCTTCAATTCATTCACCGGCTTTGAGGTTTCCACCAATTTCTCTACTAGATGGAGAAAAAGGATAAGGGTGGATGAAATGAAGGTTCAAAAGAGGTGACTGTTTCATTTTTTAACGATCTTGACATAGGAAAAGAACTATGCTTAGGGCTCCAGGTTCAATCCCCAGATTGTTGTTTTATTTTTTAACGAGCTTGCTACAGAGAAGAGAAACTATGCTCAAATCTTATGTTTCATTTTTTAAAGAGCTTGCCACAGAGAGGAAAACTATGCTCATGACCTTTGTTTCATTTTTTAACGAGCTTGCCACAGAAGAGAGAAACTATGCTCGTGACCTCTGTTTCATTTTTTAATGAGCTTGCTATAGAGAAGAGAAATTATGCTTGTAACCTCTCCTTGATCATGGCTTCCAAGAGAATAATGCTCTGGAAGGACACCACGTCAAGGGACAAATCTTGGTCATGGCCTCTAAGAGATCTTCACTAGATGGAAGAAAATCACTATGGAAGGAACACATGTTGAGGGCCGCGATAGGGGTAAGGAGATCAGGCTCCAATATCCCTACCGAAGACATCACCATGTCAACTACCAGATCCAAATCATCGGAAGTTGAAGGCATGGGAGACGATGGAAAATCAACATCAGGAGGGAAGATAGAGTGTATATATCCCCGAATTTCTTCACGAGGGGGAATAAAAGAGGATTGATGATGGTTACTATCCCGATGTAGTTCGTCAATGCTCATCATTTCCATAATAGATTCATCAGAGGGAAAAATTGGGGAAATGTGGTCGATCACAGACGACAAGGAACTTAACCAGGATGGCATTGAGTAACTGTCGGGTGCCAATAGATGTTGGTCATCCAAAGAGGGAGAAGGGGATTGGATAGAAACATATGATGTTTCGGCTAGACTAAGTGGCACAGTGTCACCTAGTGCATCGAATTCCAATGGACTAGGTACAATCCAAGGGTCATATAATTCGAAAGATTGATAAGCCGTGGTCGAAATCATATCGATGGTGGAAATATGATGTGTAGTCGGTGGAAGTGTTGTAGGGAAGGTGCCCATAAGGCTAGAATATTTCAGTAAGCCAACACCAATGCTTTCATACATGATCTTGTGGTCTCCCAAGAAAGGAATATTGTTGGTAGTAGGAGCGCAAGCATCGGTTGTGCAGAAATCTAACTGATCAACTGTGACAATTTTTTCCTGATGAGAAAATTGTACACATCGAAAGACCGATGAGGCAACGAAAGTCATAGCATAAAACCAACTTCTTTCAAGTAATAAGTTGTAATCGAGGGGAGCATCGACCACCTCGACATCAACAATGACAGTTTTCCATCCAATTGGATGGGCAGGGACTGTAAAATCCCATGGGGATGAAAACCTCGCCCATCGAATGCGCATAACATCACTGGGGATTTGTTAAGTGTGGGTGATTTTAAACCTTTCCAACATGCTAAAGACATGAAACAAGTAGAGGCTCCCTCATCCAAAATAGTTCGGTGGATTTGTTGATTGTGAACAACAACATCAACTTGGAAAGCAAGTTGGTGGGAGAGTCGAGACGTGTAATTGTCCAGGTTAAACATGATATGGTTGGATAACTCAGGATCAATAGCGCCAATAGAAGCCAAGAGTGTTCTACGTTGACTGGGGCAGTGTTGTAGAACTTCTAATGCAGACATAACACACGGTGCTTGAGCCAAATATTCAACAATGTTGTAGTTATGGATGGCACGTGAACTAGGAGTAAAGGTAGATTTATGGATAGTCCTCTTAGGAGGTCGTAATATAGATTCGAATGTAGTTTTCTCAATCTGAAGTGGTCCAGATGAAGGATTCAATGATGGAGGACTAACAGAGGACAACGATGGATCTGGTAAAGTACTGATATTGTTAGTGACTTTTTCTTTGTCAGGGTTACTTGGTGTGTTGTATGTCTTAGAGTGAGTGGTCAAATTAATCCCATTAAACATATAAATATGTGCACTTGTCGAGGCCTCATCATGAGGATGGCTAGAACTGCCCCCAAGAGAGGGGGTTTTAGCAACCATGGATTGTTGCTGTGGAAAAGGCTGAGTAAGCACAACGGGTTGTGAATTTCCCTGGAAAAGTTTGGCCACTTCATTGCGATGTGGACAGTCTCGAGTGTAGTGATTGTCACCACAAATGATACACGGGAATTTCAGTTTCCACTGTGGTTGCTTTTCGGTAGCATGTGTTTGAGCTTGATTTTTTGGTTGTTCATTGTTATTAGTATTTTTTGATTTATTTTTTGTCTTCTTCTTACCTCTGGATTGTTGTGAAGGGGAAGATTGAATTACATTCACCTCAAAGATCTGAGTTTGGGAAGAGGTAGAGGATAGTGTGGTCGACTAGGAAGTAGATTGAGTTTTGACGGAACCGATAACACCATCTGCATGAGATGAGGAGGACGGCTTGGATGGATCGACATTAGCTCGAGCAACATTCGGAAGAAAATCATACAAAGTACCAGTTGTGAATAAACCAAATATAAGTATTGAGCCTGAGCAATGGTTTCTTCCTTGATGACCGCACCACCCATAGAGACATCGCGAGCGATTGGGGGTAAACGTAATTTAGTAAACCACTCCACCAATAATATGTCAGGAATGATTACTTTGATCATCCTTCGTCGTCGTCTCCACTCATGAATATGGTCATAGATATGCACGGAGTTAGTTTGACGAAGGGAGGTTAAGAGTTTAGTACCTGTCTCGTAGAGAATAGGTAGTTGAAAATGCGTGAGGAAAGACATGGCAAGGGAGTTGAAATCATGAAAAGAAGCACATGGTAGTTCAATATACCACTTTGTTTCTGAGCCTGTAAGTGTGCGTTGGAAAAGACACAAATATATAGAATCATCCATGAGAGAGTTTGATGAACACCACAAATGGAAATTCATCACATGGTTATTTGGATCTTCTCCAGATTTTTCGTCAAATTTCGAAATATCAGAAGGAAGTTTAGCTGGAATAACTGACCAAACCAGTGAATGAAAAATAGGATCATTGGTTAACCGAGACAAGTCTGGGAGATCCATAGTTGCAAGGAAAGGTATTGTCGATTAATTTGCGGATGATACTGGTGTGGCATAGGAACACCAGTAGGACCATAAATTGGGTTAGGTGGATAATTGTAACCAGTAGGTCCTCCTACATACGGTTGTTGCTGACCAGGATAAAGAGGATTCGATGATGGCTGAGAAACATTTGCATAACCCGGTGGGTTCTGAGCATTATAAGCCAGGTGATTTGCTTGCCCATAAAGAGGATGAACATTGTTCCCTTGAGGAGGGTAAGGAGTAGATCCTGGAGGCAGATACACATTAGGCCCATGGGTAGGATAAGGTTGTTGTCCTTGAGGACTCTAGGTGGTGTTTGGGATGCCCGGATAAGGTTGTCCATAAGATGATCCAGAAGGAACAGGATTGGATACTCCTCCTTGTGGGTTATGATATGAGTGCCCCCCAACATGGGGTTGGGTAAATGTGCCTCCAGAAGATACTCCCCAGGATTGTGAAGGGTTTCCAATAGACAAAGGTTGCCCCCCTTCTAGTGGTGGATTAACAAATGGGGTATGACTGGCAAAGGGAGGTTTTCGTCCGGGAAGAACATGAAAAGGGGGTTGCCCCCCGGGAGGGGTAGGACTGCCATAATATGGTGGTATTCTAGGAGGGATAGGTCCACTAGATGGTGGTTTCCCTCCAGTCAGTTGTATTTGGATGGCAAGGGTCTGCATTCTCGGGTGAAAATATGTCCCAGTAGGATCGTGCGGAACATGTGGAGTTGTTGAGTGAAAGTTTGTAAAAGTGGGGGTAGAGATCAAAGTTCCTTATGAATGAGTAGAGGTGACGAGTCTAGCATTATGATAGACTTGTGTTGATGCATCAGTAGGGTTAATGACCTGATCGATGGGGTGATTCATAGTTTGACCAAATGGCCCAGTTTCAACAGGAGGGTCATGAGGATTAAAGGGTTGTCGAAGGGTTCAAAATGCTCATAGAGATCGCGTCCTGATGAAGTCCTCCATACAGAACAATAAGGTGTGGGATTTGTATCTATTGCAGCGGTAGGACAAACAAGAGTCCTATACTCATCACCAAAGGTTGGTTCTGTGGATCCCATATATGTTTCGGTAAAATATCTTGCATTTAACTGTGGGACCTCTTTGTCTATGACATTCCCAAGGGAGTCTAAATGAAGCAAAAGTGGTTCGAGACGAATTGTCGACACGGATGTAGTGCGAGGAGTTGGATTCTCAACCGTAACCAAAGCGCCTTCTGAATTGTCTAACAGAGGAGCAACAACACCCTCGGCGTTATATTGATTTTCTACCTCTCCACGGTAGTTGTCTTAGGAGGGTTAGGAGGTAAGGGTTGGTAGCCTTTTGGAGGCAGCACTTGCATCCTATGTGATCGGAGAAGACCTTTATTGTCCACAGGATCAATTTTGGAGAATAACAGTATACGTTGAAAATCTAGGGTCAACTAACAAAAATAAGCAACATACGCTAATAAAATCTAGGAATCAAAACCAAGAAAACAAAAATTCTCTCGATGATCGTACTAGTTGGTGATGAAATCCAACATCGTGTGATCAAGTCAAGAAGGGGCTAGGATATGGTGGAACAATTACAATGGTGACCTGATTAACGAACTTTCACCTTGGTGTAAGCTTCCACGCAGTAATTGTG
>JASDQU011101884.1:0-22482 GCA_032191745.1 Picea mariana
GGGTAGATTTTCTCTCGACTGTAATACCTATTTATATACGTCAAACCAAGTGTCTAGTAATTCGGGGCTCCTAGGCTTTGCTTCACAGGGGCTGAGATCATGAAAGATGAGGCAACTATAAACCAACTATAAAAAGAAAGGGAGGTATACTTACCTGGCTTGGCGTGAAAATGGATTCCCTCAATGGCAGGCTTCACACTTTCTATTCTCAATCCCAGAACAAGAGATGGGCAGAATTCGATGAGGTTGAACAAGAGATGGGCAGAATTCGATGAGGGCAGAACAAGAGATGGGCAGAATGTATAAAGAGAGGTATACATTTAAGAACAATGAGCCCTATTTATATATTTATAGCGTAAAAGGGTTGAGGTTGATCTGACAGTTTGAAAAGCTTTAGGTTGCTGTCAAATTCACGTCCTAATCTCACAGTTTGGAAGGTTGTGAAAAAATTGACTTTTCATGATCTTATTACCAATAACTGCGGTGCTAAGATTTACGAGGAGCGAATTGTTTCATGATGCAATTGATTCACCAAATAGAATTCATAAGCACTTAGTTGGATGGCATTTCGAAGTCGCATCTAGTTATAAATAATATTAGATTGATTTTTTTTTTTTTTTCAAACATGTGGAATCTCTCTTATTGGTTCATGTTCTTGCAATTGACTAGCAATTGAAATTATATTTTATTGCTCGACCTAGCATTACAGAGATCGGCAGATTCAATGAATTGAATTATTGTACAGCACCACCAGTACTTGAGGTTGAATTTCTCTACAAACAGTTTCACGTTCAGAGAGAACAGCAATGTACCATGTGACATAGAAACCAGTAGGGACATAGCAAACTTTAATTTTGAACAGACGATATCCTTGTAGCAAACCGGCAAACTTTAATTTTGAATAGACATTCTTGACCTCTGTCTGTCTGGTTTATGGGGTTCGTCGTTCATGTTAATATCTCCATCGAATTTGAGATAATGTCCTTTTTTGGACTCCCACTCTCACGCCGCAAGTGCTCGTCCCAATCAAGTCCCGGGGTCATCGTTAATGAAAGGACACAGACTGATCTCGTACAGAAGAAAGCTCACAACATTAAGCAGCATCCAAGATACAGACTGATATCGTACAGAAGAAAACACAACATTATGCACCATTCAATAATCTTGTTTGCCCTGATCATTGAATTTGTAAAACAAAACAAAAGACAAGAACAGCTGCAAAGCAGCAAGTACTGCTTGTGCTTGTCACTCGTGAATGAGTAGTTTACCTTTGACTGAGTAATTGGTGGTTGCTAGTGATGGGTTTCTTCTCTGTCTACTCTTGGATCTCACCTGCCTGGCTGATAGAATGTTTAGTTTGCATGGTGTATAGTACGAGGTCAATTAATGTGAATGGGTAGAATTATAAAGAATTGAATGCTTTTATTACGGACATGTACATTGCCGTACCAAATCTTACTTATAACGAACAGAACATCAATCTTTGTCTTATACTCCATGCGGGGCAATCATGTCGGAATGAGAACGAAAGGCGGCACGTCCACGAATCTCCATGCACAAGTACATCCAATGATGGGTTTGCAGGCTTTAGTTGGCCCTTTCCCGAGATTGTTAGTGACATTTAGATTTTTTTTTAAGTGCATCCATGTTGTGACATGATGGGTGATGTTTTAAAATGTAATTTACATGGACATTTAGTTTTTTTCCAATCCATCCATGTTATGGCAATCCACGTGCTCTTTCACTAACAACAAATTATAATAGGTGTGTTTTAAATGTTTTAAGTTTGATCTTTTTTCAGGGATATTTGTCTGAAATCTGGTGAGAAATGGTTGGATTTGCATATTTAAGTCATTAAATCTATATAATCTTAGTGCTCCAGAGGTTTTTCGGCAAGTTGAATCTATTTCTCATTCAAAAATGCAATTCGAATAACAAAACATTGTGATTTCATACATATTTATGTAGCGATTCTAGCTAAAAAAGCCAAAAAGTAGGTCATTATAAAATTTAGGGAGAAAAAAAAAATTACATCATGAGGTTGGTCAATGGTATTTTAACTTTTGATTTTATAATCCAATTTTTTATTTTATTTTATTCCTTCACTAATGAAACTTGGTTATCCACAGAATAGAAAATTTGCTAAATTATGTGTATTTTTCTTTTTGATTTATTTGATTTATTATTAGGTTGATCCCTATTACATGTAGGTTTATCCCAAGTATGCAATTATCTCCATATCTATCTTCTTTGAGTGATATCAACGAATAAATCAAATTAGAGAAAAATGTTCTATTAATCCAACCTTCTTCTTTAAAGTTCTTTCCTCTCCATGGATCTTGAGTCCTTGAAATCCTTAAAATAATACAATAACTTAAAATCTCTCAAATCTCTCAAAAGAAAACTATCAACACAATAATACATTCTGTAAATATCACCAAAACATTTAATTAACTTTTCTTTTTCAGGAAGTTGGCATTAGGGTTGTAAATATCACCAAAACATTTAATTAATTTTTCTTTTGAAGTTGGCATTAGGGTTCTTCATAGAAGGTTCTCTCATAAAAAAAATTGAAGAGACAAGTTCCCCACCAACTAAGACCAGTGTTAAAATCTTAAATTATTAAATAAGGAGTTTTTATGAGGCAGTGTTATTAATTTTTCGATCTCATAAATAATGATGATCAAAACACTAAGATATGTGTTTACTTGTAAGGGGGAAAGATCGATTTAATACCAAAATCTTGAGGTAGTGTTAATATTATGGTTGGATCTTTAATAATGAGTGATAAGGGTTTGATGGAGACCCTATTAGATAATATAAAATTCTATAGCCATGATATGGTAGACATGGACCAAATAATATGTTAACCAATAATTCTTGATCTTCCATCTTCCATGTTCATGGAGTTAGGTGATTTCCCTAAGTCCATTAGTGATAGGACCTTTAACCTCACTACGAATCAATTCTTTTTCAAAGAGGATGAGATATTATAACCTTTAGCCAAATGAACATGACAAGCATATCTCATCCTACTTATCCAAGTATTCATACAGAAAATCATCCCACTCAACCATTTAGCCAAGGGTTCCGTCCAACATTATGACCTAAGCCTTTGTTTCTTGCAAACATAGATCCCTCTTCTTATTTTCCAAATATGAGAAAAGAACACCATGGAGGCTCTCTTCTTTCTCCTTACAACTAGTATGAACCAACTCATGTATCATACAATTGTGTCCCTTCTCTTTAGCTAAGTGGACATGCAACCCTCATTATTTATTCTCAACTAATTAGACATGCAACATGGTTCCACATGTAGGCCATGTGACAAACTCATGGCCTACATTAGATAGATGACCCAATAAATTAAACTTCTGTAAACTCTAAAGAATTGTTTTTCAACCTTTAAAAATGAACTTAGAAACCTCAAAGGGATCTTAAAATTTATGTCCATAGACGATGAGCCTACCCTAATACATTATCTAATTCCTTCTTGAAGTGGAGGTTCATGTGGGTATTCCCCTTATCTATGTCTTATCCCTCCATCAAGGTTTGTTTCTTTGGAACATTATCATACAACATCCAAACTGAAAGGCAACATATTTTGATAAAGCTATATAAACAACATGTTTACTACAAGTGCAACACTTGCACAATTTTCAAGTGTTTCACTCTCGAAAATAAATGTTTAAAGAATTGTGACCCTAGAAAATGTTTGACATATCAACTTGACTCTTACCACTCTTCACCCAAGCCAAAGGCGTAGTGTTACCACCATAATGTTGACACCCACCACGTTGAACACTTCAATGTATTGAAGAGGAAGGGCACTAAATATTAGTATAATTTGAGTTTTTCATAAGTACATGACAACAAATGTTGGTTGTCACATCTATTGTAACATATATATCAGAAACATTGACCAATTTTGATGTGTATAACATATGTTAGATATGAATATATACGACTAGTATAAACCATGTCAATATCTATATGTGTGTGTGTGTGTGTGTGTGTGTGTGTGTGTGTGTGTGTGTAGAGAGAGAGAGAGAGAGTACACGATTCAAAAGAAAACCCATGAACACATCCCCAACCCACCATATAATCTTGAGGGCACAAGGTGAGTCAACAAAAGGGTTCGAAACTATTTCAATAATATAGTCATTAAGATCTCAACATGCCGCTTACAGAAAGTGAATCTGGGTTAGGGAGGAAAACAATCAATAGTCCCAACCAACCACGCTAAACCCAATTGACATAATTGTGTAATATTTATTAATATCTAATTTAATGATAATAGTATATAGTCATTTTAGCATAATTTATCATTTTAACAAGGGATATTCATATTAAATTATTTTTCACATGTATAGATATGTCCCTACTTTGAAACACCACACCCAATAGATTTTGCATTGATATGATGACATGCATTGTACATGTTTATACAATACAATTCTTTATTAATGGCATCTCCTAACTCACATATCACTCTTTCCAATCATGACCAAAAACCTTTTATCAAATATTTAATCCAAATTTTATCAATTAACATACCCACTTAATTCAATGTTATTGTATTTTAACTTCTAAATAAGTTATCATGAGATTTCCATCTCAATCACATGAACATAAGCAACTACCCTTATCTAGCTCCAACTCTAACTCTAGTTGTATTATAATATATAGTTGTATTTTGGTATTTATATACAATTTTGTATTATATATATTAAATAAACTTATATACCTATATAATGAATGATATTGTATTATATATTTTAGTTTTAAACTTCTAAACACAATACCGTGTCATATTTTTTTCTATGAGTAAATGTTATAAATAATAATAAATTAATAATATATTAAATTAAATAAGCTAAAAATATATAAATTAAAAAAATAAAAAAGCACCTAATTCTACTAAGCCACTGTGCATTAAGGATTGCAGTTAGAGATTTTGGGTTTTGTGTGTTTGGGATTCTAGTGCTAATGTGTAGATAAAAACAATGCTTTTAGATATTAGAGATTTTGGGTTTTGTGTGTTTGAGATTTTAGTGTCAATGTGTAGATAAAGACAATGCTTTTAGAATGAGTGAATATAATATTGATATTCTTAATCTTTATGGGTGATTCTCCATGAATGGTGTAAAATCATTGCATGCCATTCTCTATCATTTTATTAGGATTAGTTTCCTTTTTTTTTTAATGGGCGATTCTCCATGAATAATGTGAATCTATTTGCATGCATTTNGAACAATAACCAATCAATCATTGAAAAAAAAAATATGATCATAAATATAATAGCACATTAACAAATAATTATACATTGAATTTGTAAAAAAAACAAATTATCAATCATTGAAAAAAAAAAATATGAACATAAATGTGATAACACATTAACAAATAATTATACATTGAATTTGTAAAAGAAAAAAAATTGTTTTCCCTCATCATTGAATTTGTAAAAGAAAACAAAAGACAAGTACTGCTTGTGCTTGTCACTCGTGAGTGAGTAGTTTACCTTTGACTGAGTAGTTGGTGGTTGTTGTTGATGATTTCTTCAATGGCGATTCTTGGATAGAAAATTCAGTTTGCATTAGACAATTAATGCGAATGGGTTGGAATCCTTATTCCGAATAGAATGCTATTTATTAATTTAGAATTAGAAAGAATAGGATGCTTTTATTACGGACATGTACATTGCCGCACCAAATCTTACTTATAAGTTATAACGAACAGAACATCAATCTTTGTCTTATACTCCATGCGGGGCAATCATGTCGGAATGAGAACGAAAGGCGGCACGTCCACGAATCTCCATGCACAAGTACATCCAATGATGGGTTTGCAGGCTTTAGTTGTCCCTTTCCCGAGATTGTTAGTGACATTTATATTTTTTTTTAAAGTGCATGCCTGTTGTGACAAGATGGGTGATGTTTTAAAACGTAATTTACATGGACATTTATTCTCTTTACAATACATCCATGTTGTGAATAGACATTTAATATTTTAAAAGGCAATTTGTGTGCTTTTCTCACTAACAATAAATTATAATAGGTGTAATTTAAAATTTCTAAGTTTTGTTATTTTTTTGAAATCTGGTGAGAAATGTTTGGATTTGTATATTTAAGTGGTTAAATCTATATAATCCGCGTGCTCCAGAAGTTTTTTAGCAAGTTGAATTCATTTTTCATTTAAAAATGCAATTTGAATAACATAAAAATGTGATTTCTTGCATATTTATGTAACTAATTCAAACTAAAAAATCCAAAACCTACGCCATTATAAAATTTAGGGAGAAAAAATGTCATTGCCTTGTGATGTTGGTCAATGGCATTTTACCTTTTGATTTTATAATCCAAAAACAGTTTTTATTTTATTCTTTCATTGAGATTTGGTTATCCACAACTGAAAATTTGCTAAATTATGTGCATTTTGCTTTTTGATTTATTATTAGGTTGATCCCTATTACATATACATTAATCCCACATATGTAATTATCTCCATATATTATCTTCTTTGAGTGATATCAACTAATAAATCAAATTAGAGAGAAAAATTTTATTAATCCAAAGATTATATTAATCAACCTTGTTCTTTGAGGTTCTTTCCTCTCCAAGGATATTGAATCCTTGAAATCTTTAAAATAATACAATAACTTAAAATCTCTCAAAGGAAAACTATCAACACAATAATACATTCTGTAAATATCCCCAAAACATTTAATTAGCTTTTTTTTTCTTTTATGTCTTAAAATATTAAATTTTTAAATAAGGAGCCTTTATAAGGAAGTGCTATGATCAAAACACTAAGATATGTGTTTCTTAAATAAGGAGCCTTGAGGCCTAGGTGTTAATATTATGGTTGGAGCTTCAATAATGAGTGATTAGGGTTTGATGGAAACCCTATTAGATAATATAAAATTCCATAGCCATGATATGGTAGACATGGGACCAAATACTATGTTAACCAATAACTCTTGATCTTCCATGCTCGTGGGGCATAAGTTTGGTGATTTCCCTAGGTCCATTAGTGATAGGACCTTTAACCTCACTATGAATCAATTATTTCTCGGAAAGGGTGAGATATTATAACCTTTAGCCAAATGAACATGATAACCATATATCATCATGCTTATCCAAGTATTCATATAGAAAATCATCCCACTCAACCATTTAGCCAAGGGTTCCCCCAAAAATTATGACCTCAACCTTTGTTTCTTGCAAACAGAGAGCCCTCTTCTTATTTTCCCAATATGAGAAAAGAACACCATGGAGGATCTCTACTTTCTCCTTACAACTAGTATGAACCAACTCATCTATCATACAATTGTGTCCCTTCTCCTTATCTAAGTGGACATGCAACCCTCATTATTTACTCTCAACTAATCAAACATGCAACATGGTTCCACATGTAGGCCATGTCAAAAATCCATGGTCAGCATTAGATAGATGACCCAATAAAGTAAAATTGTGTAAAATCTAAAGAATTTCCTTTCAACGTTTAAACATGAATTTAGAAACCTCAAAAGGATCTTAAAATCTATGTCCATAGACGATGAGCCTACCCTAATACATCATGTTCCTTCTTGAAGTGGAGGTTCATGTGGGTATTCCCCTTATCTAAGGCTTATCCATCCATCAAGGTTTGTTTCTTTGGAACATTATCATACAACATCCAAACTGAAAGCCAACATATTTTGATAAAGCTATAGAAGCAGCATGTTTACTACAAATGCAACACTTGCACAATTTTCAAGTGTTTCACTCTCCAAAATAAATGTTTCAATAATTGTGACCTGAGAAAACGTTTGACATCTCAACTTGACCCTTAGGACTCTTCACCCAAGCCAAAGGCGTAGTGTTAACACCATAATGTTGAAACACACCCCATTGAAGACTACAGTGTGTTGAAGATGAAGGAGACTAAATATTAGTATAATTTGAGTTTTTCATAAGTACATGACAACAAATGTTGGCTGTCACATCTATTATAACCTATATATTAGAAAAATTGACCAATTTTGACGTGTATAACATATGTTAGATATGAATATATACCATTAATATAGACTATGTCTATATATATATATATATATATATATATATATATATATCTAGAGAGAGAGAGAGAGAGAGAGAGAGAGAGAGAGAGTACAAGATTCTAAAGAATACCCATGAACACTTTGCCTCATTTCAAGGATGGTTTACCCATGACATAATCTTGAGAGAACAAGGTCATTCAACAAAAGGTTTCAAAGCTATTTCAATAATATAGTCATTAAGATCTCAACATGCCACTTATGGGAAGTGAACCCCAGCATGGAGGATAACAGTCAATACACCCAACCAACCAAGCTAAACCCAATTAACATAATTGTCTAATATTTATTAATATCTAATTTAATGATAATAGTATATAGTCATTTTAGCATAATTTATCATTTTAACTAAAATTGTTCATATTGAATTATTTTTTAAATGTATACATATGTCCCTACTTCGGAACACCACACCCAATATCTTTTACATTTATATGATGACATGGATTGTACATGTTTATACAATACATTTTTTTATTGATGACAACTCCTAATTAACATATGACTCTTTTCATCCAAACATTTTATCCGATATTTAATCCAAATTTTAATGTTGCTTGAAGTTTGAGTTACGCATTTAATATTCAATTAACATACACACTTAATTCAATGTGATTGTATTTTTGACTTCTGCATAAGTTATCATGAGATTTTCATCTCTCAATCTCAATCACATGAACATAAGAAACTACACTTATCTAGCTCCAATTCTAGTTGTATTATAATATAGCGTTATATACACACTTAATTCAATATAATTGTATTTTTGACTTCTACGTAAGTTATCATGAGATTTCCATCTCTCAAGCACATCAACATAAGCAACTACACTTATCTAGCTCCAATGTTATATATATAAAGTAGTTGTATTATAATATAGTGTTTATTTTGGCATTTATACAATTATGTATTATATATACTCAATAAACTTATATATCTATATAATAAATAATATTGTATTATATTTTTTTATTTTTAATCTTTTAAACACAATACCGTGTCATATTTTTTTCTAACATATAGAGTAAATATTATAAGTAATAATAAATTAACAATATATTTAAATAAACTAAAAATATGAATTAAATAAATAAAAAAGCACCTAATTCCACCAAGTATGAGGTTCTATTGGGAATTTTTTATGAATGATTAATTATAATATTGATATTCTCAATCTTTATGGGTGATTTTCCATGAATAATGTGAAACCATTGTATGAAATTCTCTATCATTTCATTAGGATTAGTTTCCTTTCATTTTTTTTTTTATGGGTGATTCTCCATGAAAAATGTGAAACCATTGTATGCAATTTTCTATCATTTCATTAGTATTAGTTTCCTTTTGTTTAAAACAATAACCAATCAATCATGGAAAAAAAAGTGTGATCATAAATGTGATAACACATTAACAAATAATTATACATTTAAAAAGTGTTGAAGAAATATTGTATTATGAATAAGAATTGATGAAAAAATGGTGACTAGACACTTAGGTTTTTTCCAATCCATCCATGTTGTGAATAGATACTTAAGATTGTATTAGTTTTTTTCCAATCCATCCATGTTGTGAATAGACACTTAATATTTTAAAAGGCAATCCGCGTACTTTCTTTACTAACAACAAATTATAATTGGCGTACTCTAAATGTTCTAAGTTTTGATCTTTTTCCCGGGATATTTGTCTGAAATCTGGTTAGAAATGGTTGGATCTGCATATTTCAATGGTTAAATCTGTATAATCCGAGAGGATTTTCAGCAAGTTGAATCCATTTCTCGTTCAAAAATGCAATTTGAAGAACAAAAATGTGTGATTTCGTGCATATTTATGTAGTTGAATTCCAGCTAAAAAAAACAAAACCTACACTATTATAAAAGGCAATCCACGTGCTCTCCTCACTAACAACAAATTATAATAGGCGTACTCTAAATGTTTTAAGTTTTGTTCTTTTTCCAGGGATATTTGTCTGAAATATGGTGATAAATGGTTGGATCTGCATATTTAAGTGGTTAAATCTGTATAATCCGAGTGCTCCAGAGTTTTTTCATCATGTTGAATCCATTTCTCATTCAAAAATGCAATTTGAATAACAAAAAAATGTGATTTTGTGCATATTTATGTAGCTGGATTCTAGCTAAAACAAGCCAAAACGAAGACCATTATAAAATTTACGGAGAAAAAAAAGTCATTGCGTCATGAGGTTGGTCAATGGTATTTTACCTTTTGATTCTATAATCCAAAAATAGTTTTTATTTTATTCTTTCACTAGTGAAACTTGGTTATCCACACAATAGAGAATTTGCTAAGTTATGTGCATTTTTCTTTTTAATTTATTTTATTTATTATCTATTATTTGGTTTATCCCTATTACATATACATTTATCCCAACTATGCAATTATCTCCATATATGTCTCATTTGAGTGATATCAACTAATAAATCAAGTTAGAGAGAAATGTTCTATTAATCCAACCTTCTTCTTTGAGGTTCTTTCCTCTCCATAGATCTTAAGTCCTTAAAATCCTTAAAATAATACAATAACTTAAAATCTCTCAAAGTAAAACTATCAACACAATAATACATTCTCTAAATATCACCAAACCATTTAATTAACTTTTCTTTTATAGGAAGTTGGCATTAGGGTTCTTCCACATATTGATAGAAGGTTCTCTCATACAAAATTTGAAGAGACAAGTTCCCCACCAACTAAGACCAGTGTTAAAATCTTAAATTCTTAAATAAGGAGCCTTTATGAGGTAGTGTTATTAATTTTTCGATCTCATAAATAATAATGATCAAAACACTAAGATATGTGTTTACTTGTAAAAGGGGAAAGATCAATTTAATACCAAGATCTTGAGGTGGTGTTAATTGTAGAAATTTTCAATACAAATTAAGTATTTCCTGCGATTCTCCTAATCTAACAATTATGCGCCATTGTTAAATACAGGATCACTTCTACTATTATTCTTATGGAAAATTAAACCACGATCACAACCACAATCACAAAGTGAAATATCAAGAACACATGAAACAAATTTTTTGGACTCCCACTCTCACGCCGCACATGCTCGTCCCAATCAAGTCCCGGGGTCATCGTTAATGAAAGGACACAGACTAATCTCGTACAGAAGAAAGCTCACAAAATTAAGCAGCATCCAAGATACAGACTGATATCGTACAGAAGAAAACACAACATTATGCACCATTCAATAATCTTGTTTTCCCTGATCATTGAATTTGTAAAACAAAACAAAAGACAAGAACAGTTGCAAAGCAGCAAGTACTGCTTGTGCTTGTCACTCGTGAATGAGTATTTTACCTTTGACTGAGTAATTGGTGGTTGTTGTTGATGTGTTTCTTCTCTGGCTACTCTTGGATCTCACCTGCCTGGCTGATAGAATGTTTAGTTTGCATGGTGTATAGTACGAGGTCAATTAATGTGAATGGGTAGAATTATAAAGAATTGAATGTCAATTACATGTACATTGTCGTACCAAATCTTACTTATAACGAACATCAATCTTTGTCTTATACTCCATGCGGGGCAATCATGTCAGAATGAGAACGAAAGGCGACACATCCACGAATCTCCATGCACAAGTACATCCAATGATGGGTTTGCAGGCTTTAGTTGGCCCTTTCCCAAGATTGTTAGTGACATTTAGTTTTTTTTTTAAGTGTATCCATGTTGTGACATGATGGGTGATGTTTTAAAACGTAATTTACATGGACATTTAGTTTTTTTCCAATCCATCCATGCTAAGGCAATCCACGTGCTCTTTCACTAACAACAAATTATAATAGGTGTGTTTTAAATGTTTTAAGTTTGGTCTTTTTTCAGGGATATTTGTCTAGAATCTGGTAAGAAATGGTTGGATTTGCATATTTAAGTGGTTAAATCTATATAATCTTAGTGCTCCAAAGGTATTCAGCAAGTTGAATCTATTTCTCATTCAAAAATGCAATTCGAATAACAAAAAATTGTGATTTCATACATATTTATGTAGCGATTCCAGCTAAAAAAGTCAAAAAGTAGGTCATTATAAAATTTAGGGAGAAAAAAAACATTACATCATGAGGTTGGTCAATGGTATTTTACCTTTTGATTTTATAATCCAATTTTTTTTTATTTTTTTTTATTTTTTCACTAATGAGACTTGGTTATCCACACAATAGAGAATTTGCTAAATTATGTGTATTTTTCTTTTTGATTTATTTGATTTATTATTTATTATTAGGTTGATCCCTATTACATGTAGGTTTATCCCAAGTATGCAATTATCTCCATATATGTCTTCTTTGAGTGATATCAACGAATAAATCAAATTAAAGAAAAATTTTCTATTAATGCAAAGGTTCTATTAATCCAACCTTCTTTTTTGAAGTTCTTTCCTCTCCATGGATCTCGAGTCCTTGAAATCCTTAAAATAATACAATAACTTAAAATCTCTCAAATCTCTCAAAAGAAAACTATCAACACAATAATACATTCTGTAAATATCACCAAAACATTTAATTAACTTTTCTTTTTCAGGAAGTTGGCATTAGGGTTGTAAATATCACCAAAACATTTAATTAATTTTTCTTTTTCAGGAAGTTGGCATTAGGGTTCTTCATAGAAGGTTCTCTCATACAAAATTTCAAGACACAAGTTCCCCACCAACTAAGACCAGTGTTAAAATCTTAAATTCTTAAATAAGGATTTTTTATGAGGCAGTGTTATTAATTTTTCGATCTCATAAATAATGATGATCAAAACACTAAGATATGTGTTTACTTGTAAGGGGGAAAGATCGATTTAATACCAAAATCTTGAGGCAGTGTTAATATTGTGGTTGGATCTTTAATAATGAGTGATAAGGGTTTCATGGAGACCCTATTAGATAATATAAAATTCCATAGCCATGATATGGTAGACATGGACCAAATAATATGTTAACCAATAATTCTTGATCTTCCATCTTCCATGTTCGTGGCATTTGGTGATTTCCCTAAGTCCATTAGTGATAGGACCTTTAACCTCACTACGAATCAATTCTTTCTCAAAGAGGATGAGATATTATAACTTTTAGCCAAATGAGCATGATAAGCATATCTCATCCTACTTATCCAAGTATTCATATATAAAATCATCCCACTCAACCATTTAGCCAAGGGTTCCCTCCAGCATTATGACCTCAGCCTTTGTTTCTTGCAAACATAGAGCCCTCTTCTTATTTTCCAAATATGAGAAAAGAACACCATGGAGGTTCTCTACTTTCTCCTTACAACTAGTATGAACCAACTCATGTACCATACAATTGTGTCCCTTCTCTTTAGATAAGTGGACATGCAACCCTCATTATTTATTCTCAACTAATCAGACATGCAACATGGTTCCACATGTAGGCCATGTGACAAACTCATGGCCTACATTAGATAGATGACCCAATAAATTAAACTTGTGTAAACTCTAAAGAATTGTTTTTCAACCTTTAAAAATGAACGTAGAAACCTTAAAGGGATCTTAAAATCTATGTCTATAGATGATGAGCCTACCCTAATACATTATCTAATTCCTTCTTGAAGTGGAGGTTCATGTGGGTATTCCCCTTATCTATGTCTTATCCCTCCATCAAGGTTTGTTTCTTTGGAACATTATCATACAACATCCAAACTAAAAGGCAACATATTTTGATAAAGTTATATAAACAACATGTTTACTACAAGTGCAACACTTGCACATTTTTCAAGTGTTTCACTCTCGAAAATAAATGTTTAAAGAATTGTGACCCTAGAAAATGTTTGACATATCAACTTGACTCTTACCACTCTTCACCCAAGCCAAAGGCGTACTGTTACCATCATAATGTTGACACCCACCACGTTGAACACTACAATGTCTTGAAGAGGAAGGGCACTAAATATTAGTATAATTTGAGTTTTTCATAAGTACATGACAACAAATATTGGTTGTCACATCTATTGTAACATATATATCAGAAACATTGACAAATTTTGATGTGTATAACATATGTTAGATATGAATATATATGACTAGTATACAACTATGTCAATATCTATATATATGTGTGTGTGTGTGTGTGTGTGTGTAGAGAGAGAGAGAGAGAGAGAGTACAAGATTCAAAAGAAAACCCATGAACACTTCCCCAACCCACCATATAATCTTGAGGGCACAAGGTGAGTCAACAAAAGGGTTCGAAGCTATTTCAATAATATAGTCATTAAGATCTCAACATGCCACTTATAGAAAGTGAACGTGGGTAGGGAGGAAAACAATCAATAGTCCGAACCAACCACGCTAAACCCAATTGACATAATTGTGTAATATTTATTAATATCTAATTTATTGATAATAGTATATAGTCATTTTAGCATAATTTATCATTTTAACAAGAAATATTCATATTAAATTATTTTTCACAGGTATAGATATGTCCCTACTTTGAAACACCACACCCAATATATTTTGCATTGATATGATGACATGCATTGTACATGTTTATACAATACAATTCTTTATTAATGGCATCTCCTAACTCACATATCACTATTTCCAATCATGACCAAAAACATTTTATCAAATATTTAATTCAAATTTTATCAATTAACATACCCACTTAATTCAATGTTATTGTATTTTAACTTCTAAATAAGTTATCATGAGATTTCCATCTCAATCACATGAACATAAGCAACTACCCTTATCTARCTCCAACTCTAACTCTAGTTGTATATATAAARTAYAGTTGTATTATAATATATAGTTGTATTTTGGTATTTATATACAATTACGTATTATATATATTAAATAAACTTATATACCTATATAATGAATGATATTGTATTATATTTTTTAGTTTTAAACTTTTAAACACAATAACATGTAATATTTTTATAAATAATAATATATTAATAATATATTAAATTAAATAAGGTAAAAATATATAAATTAAATAAATAAAAAAGCACTTAATTCTACCAAACCACTGTGCATTAAGGATTGCAATTAGAGATTTTGGGTTTTGTGTGTTTGGGATTCTAATGCCAATGTGTAGATAAAAACAATGCTTTTAGATATTAGAGATTTTGGGTTTTGTGTGTTTGAGATTTCAGTGCCAATGTGTAGATAAAGACAATGTTTTTAGAATGAGTGAATATAATATTGATATTTTTAATTTTTATGAGTGATTCTCCATGAATAGTGTAAAATCATTGCATGTCATTCTCTATCGTTTCATTAGGATTAGTTTCCTTTTTTTTTTTATGGGTTATTCTCCATGAATAATGTGAAACCATTTGCATGCATTTCTCTATCATTTTATTAGGATTGTTTTTTTTTTTTTTAATTTAGAACAATAACCAATCAATCATTGAAAAAAAAAAAGTATGATCATAAATGTGATAGCACATTAACAAATAATTATACATTGAATTTGTAAAAGAAAACAAATTATCAATCATTGAAAAAAAAAAATATGATCATAAATGTGATAGCACATTAACAAATAATTATACATTGAATTTGTAAAAGAAAACAAATTGTTTGCCCTGATCATTGAATTTGTAAAAGAAAACAAAAGACAAGTACTTCTTGTGCTTGTCACTCGTGAGTGAGTTGTTTACCTTTGACTGAGTAGTTGGTGGTTGTTGTTGATGAGTTAAAGTGCATGCCTGTTGTGACAAGATGCGTGATGTTTTAAAACGTAATTTACATGGACATTTAGTCTTTTTCCAATACATCCATGTTGTGAATAGACACTTAATATTTTAAAAGGAAATTCATGTGCTTTCCTCACTAACAACAAATTATAATAGGTGTAATCTAAAATTTCTAAGTTTTGTTATTTTTCTGGGGATATTTATTTGAAATATGGTGAGAAATGTTTGGATTTGTATATTTAAATGGTTAAATCTTTATAATCTGAGTGCTCCAGAAGTTTTTTGGCAAGTTGAATTCATTTTTCATTCAAAAATGCAATTTGAATAACATAAAATTGTGATTTCTTGCATATTTATGTAGCTAATTCGGGCTAAAAAAGCCAAAACCTACACCATTATAAAATTTAGGGAGAAAAAATGTCATCGCCTCATGATGTTGGTCAATGACATTTTACCTTTTGATTTTATAATCCAAAAGCAATTTTTATTTTATTCTTTCACTAAGATTTGGTTATCCACAAACTAAAATTTGCTAAATTATGTGCATTTTTCTTTTTGATTTATATTATTTTTGATTTATTATTAGGTTGATCCCTATTACATATACATTTATCCCACATATGTAATTATCTCCATATATTATCTTCTTTGAGTGATATCAACTAATAAATCAAATTAGAGAGAAAGATTTTATTAATCCAAAGATTATATTAATCAACCTTGTTCTTTGAGGTTCTTTCCTCTCCAAGGATCTTGAATCCTTGAAATCTTTAAAATAATGCAATAACTTAAAATATCTCAAAGGAAAACTATCAACACAATAATACATTCTCTAAATATCACCAAAACATTCAATTAGCTTTTTTTTTCTTTTATGTCTTAAAATATTAAATTTTTAAATAAGGAGCCTTTATGAGGAAGTGCTATGATCAAAACACTAAGATATGTGTTTCTTAAATAAGGAGCCTTTATGAGGCAGTGCTATAATCAAAACACATCAAAACACTAAGATATGTGTTTACTTGTAAAGCTGAAAAGATCGATATAATGCAAAAATCTTGAGGCCTAGGTGTTAATATTATGGTTGGAGCTTCAATAATGAGTGATTAGGGTTTGATGGAAACCCTATTAGATAATATAAAATTCCATAGCCATGATATGGTAGACATGGGACCAAATACTATGTTAACCAATAACTCTTGATCTTCCATGCTCGTGGGGCATGAGTTTGGTGGTTTCCCTAAGTCCATTAGTGATAGGACCTTTAACCTCACTGTGAATCAATTATTTCTCGAAAAGGGTGAGATATTATAACCTTTAGCCAAATGAACATGATAAGCATATATCATCATGCTTATCCAAGTATTCATATAGAGAATCATCCCACTGAACCATTTAGCCAAGGGTTCCCTCAAAAATTATGACCTCAACCTTTGTCCCTTCTCCTTAGCTAAGTGGACATGCAACCCTCATTATTTATTCTCAACTAATCAAACATGCAACATGGTTCCACATGTAGGCCATGTGAAAAACCCATGGCCGACATTAGATAGATGACCCAATAAAGCAAAATGGTGTAAACTCTAAAGAATTTCCTTTCAACCTTTAAACATGAATTTAGAAACCTCAAAAGGATCTTAAAATCTATGTCCATAGACGATGAGCCTACCCTAATACATCATGTTCCTTCTTGAAGTGGAGGTTCATGTGGGTATTCCCCTTATCTAAGGCTTATCCCTCCATCAAGGTTTGTTTCTTTGGAACATTATCATACAACATCCAAACTGAAAGCCAACATATTTTGATAAAGCTATAGAAGCAACATGTTTACTACAAGTGCAACACTTGCACAATTTTCAAGTGTTTCACTCTCCAAAATAAACATTTCAATAAGTGTGACCTAAGAAAACGTTTGACATCTCAACTTGACCCTTATGACTCTTCACCCAAGCCAAAGGCGTAGTGTTAACACCATAATGTTGAAACGCACCACGTTGAAGACTACAATGTGTTGAAGATGAAGGAGACTAAATAATAGTATAATTTGAGCTTTTCATAAGTACATGACAACAAATGTTGGTTGTCACATCTATTGTAACCGATATATTAGAAAAATTGACCAATTTTGATGTGTATAACATATGTTAGATATGAATATATACCATTAGTATAAACTATATATATATATATATATATATATATATATAGAGAGAGAGAGAGAGAGAGAGAGAGAACACTTCGCCTCATTTCAAGGATAATTTACCCACGATATAATCTTGAGAGAACAAGGTCATTCAACAAAAGGTTTCAAAGCTATTTCAATAATATAGTCATTAAGATCTCAACATGCCACTTATGGGAAGTGAACCTCAACATGGAGGATAACAATCAATACACCCAACCAACCAAGCTAAACCCAATGAACATAATTGTCTAATATTTATTAATATCTAATTTAATGATAATAGTATATAGTCATTTTAGCATAGTTTATCATTTTAACTAAAATTATTCATATTGAATTATTTTTTAAACGTATACATATGGCCCTACTTCGGAACACCACACCCAATATATTTTACATTTATATGATGACATGGATTGTACATGTTTATACAATATATTTCTTTATTAATGACAACTCCTAATTAACATATCACTCTTTTCATCCAAACATTTTATCAAATATTTAATCCAAATTTTAATGTTGCTTGAAATTTGAGTTACACATTTAATATTCAATTAATATATTCAATTAACATACACACTTAATTCAACGTGATTGTATTTTTGACTTCTACATAAGTTATCATGAGATTTCCATCTCTCAATCTCAATCACATGAACATAAGAAACTACACTTATCTAGCTCCAGTGTTATATATATAAAGTATAGTTGTATTATAATATAGCGTTTATTTTGGCATTTATATACAATTCTGTATTATATATACTGAATAAAGTTATATATCTATATAATGAATAATATTGTATTTTATTTTTTTATTTTTAAACTTTTAAACACAATACGGTGTAATATTTCTTTCTAACATATATAATAAATATTATAAATAATAATATATTAATAATATATTAAATTAAATAAACTAAAAATATAAATTAAATAAATAAAAAGCACCTAATTCTACCAAGCATGAGGTTCTATTGGGAATTCTTCATGAATGATTAAATATAATATTGATATTCTCAATCCTTATGGGTGATTTTCCATGAATAATGTGAAACGATTGTATGCAATTCTCTATCATTTTATTAGGATTAGTTTCTTTTAGTTTCTTTATGGGTGATTCTCCATGAAAAATGTGAAACCATTGTATGCAATTTTCTATCATTTAATTAGTATTAGTTTTCTTTTGTTTAAAATAATAACCAATCAAGCATTGAAAAAAAAAATGTGATCATAAATGTAATAGCACATTAACAAATAATTATACATTTAAAAAGTGTTGAAGAAATATTGTATTATGAATAAGAATTGATGAAAAAATGGTCACTGGACACTTAGGTTTTTTCCAATCCATCCATGTTGTGAATAGATACTTAAGATTGTATTAGTTTTTTTCCAATCCATCCATGTTGTGAATAGACACTTAATATTTTAAAAGGCAATCCGCATACTCTCTTTACTAACAACAAATTATAATTGGCTTACTCTAAACGTTCTAAGTTTTGATCTTTTTCCTGGGATATTTGTCTGAAATCTGGTGAGAAATGGTTGGATCTGCATATTTAAGTGGTTAAATCTGTATAATCCGAGAGGATTTTCAGCAAGTTGAATCCATTTTTCATTCAAAATGCAATTTGAAGAACAAAAATGCGTGATTTCGTGCATATTTATGTAGTTGGATTCCAGCTAAAAAAAATAAAGCCTACACTATTATAAAAGGCAATCCACGTGCTCTCCTCACTAACAACAAATTATAATAGGCGTACTCTAAATGTTTTAAGTTTTGCTCTTTTTCCGAGGATATTTGTCTGAAATCTGGTGATAAATGGTTGGATCTGCATATTTAAGTGGTTAAATTTGTATAATCCAAGTGCTCGAGAGTTTTTTCAGCAAGTTGAATCCATTTCTCATTCAAAAATGCAATTTGAATAACAAAAAAAAGTGATTTTATGCATATTTCTGTAGCTGGATTCTAGCTAAAATAAGCCAAAACGTAGAACATTATAAAATTTAGCGAGAAAAAAAAAGTCATTGTGTCATGAGGTTGGTCAATGGTATTTTACCTTTTGATTTTATAATCCAAAAATAGTTTTTATTTTATTCTTTCACTAACGAAACTTGGTTATCCACACAATAGAGAATTTGCTAAGTTATGTGCATTTTTCATTTTAATTTATTTTATTTATTATCTATTATTTGGTTGATCCCTATTACATATACATTTATCCCAACTATGCAATTATCTCCATATATGTGTCATTTGACTGATATCAACTAATAAATCAAATTAGAGAGAAATGTTTTATTAATCCAACCTTCTTCTTTGAGGTTCTTTCCTCTCCATAGATCTTAAGTCCTTGAAATCCTTAAAATAATGCAATAACTTAAAATCTCTCAAAGGAAAACTATCAACACAATAATACATTCTCTAAATGTCACCAAAACATTTAATTAACTTTTATTTTATAGGAAGTTGGCATTAGGGTTCTTCCACATATTGATAGAAGGTTCTCTCATACAAAATTCGAAGAGATAAGTTCCCCACCAACTAAGACCAGTGTTAAAATTTTAAATTCTTAAATAAGGAGCCTTTATGAGGCAGTGTTATTAATTTTTTGATCTCATTAATAATAATGATCAAAACACTAAGATATGTGTTTACTTGTAAAATGGGAAAGATCGATTTAATACCAAAATCTTGAGGTGGTGTTAATTGTAGAAATTTTCAATACAAATTAAGTATTTCACAGAGAACAGCCATTGCACAAGATTAAGACACAATAATAGAATGTATTGCACAGACAAATGGAGGTTACATATATAGCATCCAGATCACCGATTCTTAATAATCTAGATCCTAAGAAAGTGGATCTGATTAGCTAAAAATAGTTAACCTAGAAACTCACAGTTACAACAGCTAACTCACAGTTACAACAGCTGTAAGGCTAAGTCACAATGACAACAGCTGTAAGACTAACTCACAGCTATAACAGCTAACTCACAGTTACAACAGCTGTACAGCTGTAAGACTAACTCACAGTTATAACAACTAACTCACAGTTACAACAGCTGTAAGCATTATCTCTAACAAATATAATATAATCGCAACAACTATCATTTCAATTCCCAAAGGAAAAGCCATTTCCAACAACGAATTTCAAAGTTTAGGATTTCAATGCTCATTATCTTATGAAATCTTAAAAAATAAACTAAATGACCATGTCAAATGAAGATCCAGGCCCTTATAACGCATGGTCTTAACTCAATTGCAAATTTAGACATCAATAATGTTAAATACATCTATTTTTCTATACTAAGTGGACAGTATTTGTAAGCCCAATCAGCCACAAGTTCTGCCCAGCCCAAAGTGAGTGCAGATTTCCGTAGAGCAGATACAGTCTGCAGCCACCAACCATTGAAAACAAACCAAGATTGTTATGAGTGATTGATCATAACACACTAACAATTAATAGACAGAAAGAAGTAAATTAAAACAATCGAATCATTAAACCTTACCTCCAGGTTCATGTGTTCATTGCCAGTCGATGAGAATTTTTTCATCTCTGGCTCTCGACAGAAACTAGACGGTATCCCCAGCCTGGAGTGCTCTACTTTCAACAAACTCGTGCCATCCTTTCTGAAACACATAAGTTTCACAACTTTTCTGGTATTTCAACTTCAGTGTCATTGTTAATTCTTCTCCGTCGCGGAAGTCCAATACGGAGAGGTCAACACCGGTTTGAATATTTCCAGAAGAATACTTACCGTTTTCAATATGTTCACGAGAACTCCGAAGAATATGAACAAAACGATTAAAATCCTGCTTTGGAACAATCATTTTATGCTGCTGTCTACGTACGTCACTCCCCGTGAGCTTCTTTTCGAACAAGCGATGGATGTTGTCCATGCTGAAAAGGAGAAGAAGGTTAGAAGTATGGGTAGATCTTCTCTGCATTCATTCGGGGTTCCTAGGCTTTGCTTCACAGAGTCTGAGATCAAGAAAGATGGGGCAACTTGCTTTTGGAAGCCATAGGAAAGTAATAGAATGAACCAAGAAAGGGAGGTATACTTACATGGCTTGGCCTGAAAATCGCGTCCCTCAATCGCAGGCTTCACACTTTCTCTTCTCAATCCCAGAACGAGATAGACAGAATTCGATAGGCTATACATTTAAGAACAATGAGCCCTATTTATATATTTATAGCGTAAAAGGGTTGAGGTTGATCTGACAGTTTGAAAAGCTTTAGGTTGTTGTCAAATTCACGTCCTAATCTCACAGTTTTCACAACTTTCACAACTTTTCTGGTATTTCAACTTAAGTTTCATTGTTAATCCTCCTCCATCGCGGAAGTCCAATACCGAGAGCTCGATACCTTTTTCATTCTTGAGAGTCGTTGAATAGACATTCTTGACCTCTGTCTGTCTGGTTTATGGGGTTCGTCGTTCATGATAATATCTCCATCGAATTTGAAGGATAATGTCCCACTCTCACGCCGCACGTGCTCGTCCCAATCAACAGACCACCTGCACTC
>JASDQU011101885.1:13276-24350 GCA_032191745.1 Picea mariana
ACGCAAACAAATCATGAAAGAATCCTCTAGGAAAGAACTATGGGAATATATAATCTATCACTGAATATTTTTCATCAATTGCCATAGGCCATGAATTCTACAAATCATCTCACATTTGAGCAAGTAATCCTCTCTCATCTTGACCCATGCAAGCTCAAACTTGAATACCAAAACTAAGGTTGCATTATCCACGATGAAGAATAGAGTAGGGGGCTTCTCACACTGGAGAGAATTAGTTGGAATCAAAACCATATGAAACTTTACACTACTCAAGGGTTTGCCTAACTAAACAAGAGTATTATCTTTAATTGGGATTTATCTACCTTTTATAGTTTCTTTGTAGGGACCAACTTTCAAAGACTTAGAGGAGGCCATCCCTTTACAATTAAAGCCTCCATGAAGATGGAGTGTCATGTATAGTTAACTGCTTTCGAATGTTATAATTGATCATTGTACAAACATCTTCTAGCTACTTATCAACAAATGCCAACCTCTGTTGATGTTGATGAATCATTTTATTATCTCATACTTTAATTTTCACATTATTAATGGTGTCCAAGCTTTCCACTTCAAGGGTTATAATTTTATTGGTGAAGGTTTTCACAAAACCATGCATACCACATTTATCATGAACAAACATAACAAACAACCTTGACTACTCTTTGCATTCCCCCACTAACCCTTTCTTTCAAGAAACAATAGTTTTTTAACTGCATTCTTTATCATTTTTTACTCAATTTAATATTTAAAATTAAACTCAACAATATCTTGGAATGGATTATCAAATTAAAAATTAAAATTGTTACTTAAGAGAAAATGAAAAGTGAAAGTGAAAATTAAGACTATGGCATTGAAAAAATGAGCACATACTTATGCTCATTACATCAATTTGACAAAACAATACTCACATGTTTGTGGTTGTTACACAAGTTTAACCACATGCTCAACATCCTTCTTGAGGTGTTCATCTACCCTTGAACTTCAAGAAGGTATCCCTCATGTGGCCACCACTATAAGAAATGGTCAAACATATGCATCGGTAACAACTTTACCTCTCCTTTGGAAACTTATGCATAGTATTTGTTTCACCTTTTCATTTAGGTAATGCTCCAACTAAACTAACTTTGCCATGAAGATATATCATTTTTTAATGTACTTTCGAAAGGTTCTTTTTGCTTTTTTTAATTTATATAAAGAAGCATCTTGCGGGAAAAGTAAGCCGTTCAAGATGAAAGGAGTTCCTTGGGCACATGCACCGGATCTTCCAAAAGTTGAGACTTTATTGGAGTTATTTGTTTAATTTTTCTACTCGTTTTATTTTTTAATTGTTATTCCCCGCAGAAAGCAAGCAGGGATTATAGTAATCAACTTGTATTTTGCTTTTGAATTTAATATTAGTTTGCACCCTTTCATCCATTAAAGCAATTTTTGTTTTATACATTTACGTTTGTTTAAACTTGTGTGTTTATTTTTCTATGTCCACCGATTAAAAAAGTTTTCATGTTATTTTGGTTTCATATCGAAGCAATATAATAATAATAATAATAATCTATTTTTAAGGTCATGGTCAAGCTAGCAAACCAAATTGGTGTTCCTTATTTTAGCATTAATGAGCGTGTTGTATGGAAGTAGCTAAGTTAAACTTTGAAACAAATGGAAATGATTGAAGGACATGGAAGTATATCAGAGCCTTATACAATTATATAGGAAATTAAATATGTAATACTAACAAATCTATAGTTATATAGGAAATTAGAAAATTAAATATGTAATACTAACAAATCTAATGTTATTGGTAATTTACATTTATTTAATTTTTCATTGTCACGACCTTATGCACCATATTTGTCGTAGCTTCCACAACTTCCTTCACCTACCACGACCTCTTTTTGCGCCACCTTTGGGTATTTCGGTAGATGCATCAAATCTAGGGTTATCAATGCCTAAAGTTATATTCAATGCCCATTTATAAATTGTACATTGATCAAAATTGTGACTTTCAAGAAAAATGAGAACATAGGCATGTAGGGGTTGAGAGAACAATTGATGAACTAATGAAGTAAACCATGAAATTAGAAGTAGTTGAGCAGTAGTCTACCTTGTCTTGGTAAACTAAAGCTAACTTCCATCTCCTTGTGTTGAGCTCATTATTTATGTTACAAAGAATGAAAAAATATAGATCTAAAAAAAAATGCTTTAATGGTCTCTAGTTACGTATTATTTTTATAGGTGGATGATTGTCTGTAGTTTTCCATATAAGCTTCTCTTGTATTCAGCTACATGTTCGACAACACAAGTATTCCAACAGAAGACGAACACCTTCAGTAACCACTCACATAACCATATCAAAGATCAACACACCGATGTTTTCACGTGGTAAAACCCCTACGGGGAAACATCCACGGCCCCAGCCAACACGGCCACTTGGAACAGTTTATTAATGCAAAGAAAAATATTACAAAGAGATTTTACAAGAGAGTTTCTCACAATCGATCATTGGCAAATGACCCTCCATGCTCTTTAAATAGAGATCATGGACCAATCAGGTGCTAAGCCACAGATCAATGGTCGTTAAGATCGAGGAGAGTATGAATCGTCAGATCACTCTATGTCGGGAACATATCGTGACCGTCGGATTTCCAAACTACAAATGCATACTAATGCATACTAAAGAAACACACTAAGAAACACACTTTTACCTAACGACATATTAGACCAAGTAGATATTAACTAACTCCTAAGTGTCTAAATATCCTAACACTACAAGACTATATCTTACAGTTTTGCTCGATACAATGGAAAAAATAGCTAGTGATATACCTTTGCATATTTCACATCCAGTGGCCATAACTAATCACTTCTTGTAATGAAAAATTGAGCGAAGAGAACAAACATAGAATGGAAGAACCACAATACTTCTTGTAATGAAAAGTTGAGCGAAGAGAACAAACTTAGAATGGAAGAACCATAGTAAGACAACCAACAAAGTGCTCAAATATGTGATAAATTGCTCTATGAAATGTCTCCACTTCAATGATGTAATTTTTTAGAGTTCATTTTTATTTTTATTTTATGTTATATGCACAAGAAGGTGAGGGTGATCAATTCCCCCTTGGAAATGATGAATATGCACCTAGTGTTCATCACATTCATCCCATTAAAACCTGGAGAAAAATAATAACAATTTAAAGGCAAGTTTTGAAAAACAAAATGAAGTTCCCTCAATTGTTTTTTACACTTACCACTACTATATCTTTATGTCCTTACCTCAAACCTAGGACTTAATGGCATAACTTGCCTTAAAGGAGGAAAATTAAATGTATATCCGCTTACTTACTTTGTGGAGGAAGAGACTATTACTACAACAACTACAACTCCACTATTTGTCTTTGACTTAGCTACTGTTGTATTGTTTTCATCTTGACAAAAAATAATCTTGGTCGGGCAAGTTCTAACAAAGTCAAATATTGACTCTCTGAGAAATGACTTGAAAGAATAGCATTGTCAAGTATTTATTTCAGTCACTTGGATGATAGATAAAATAATCCTTTCTTTTCTTTGGCTCGAACACTGAGGCAATAATGGCTTGTTCGAGTACTTCCTGTAATAGAGTGTTTTCCTTCAAGTAAGTGTTATTCCTAGTGGTTCTTTCTTTCCGTAAGTTCTAGATGGCTTATGTTGAATATTTTACATATGGGGTTTAGTTTGAAAGCAACCTCGAGCAACATGGTTGTTAGGAGAAATGCCTTCCTTTACTTTTGCACCTACCCTTGTATTTCTTGCTAACAAAATTGATTGCTTGCCACTTCATGATTTAAAAAACTACTATGAAGGCCTCAAATATCTTTGAACAACTCCACTAACAATTGAATGGTGATCAGATCACATGGCCAGCTAGACAGATCTTCATGGAAGATTTTAGGCATTGTGAATGAATTCACAGGAGATCTTGGCACATATAGGATTCATGGGCACCATATGTATGATGCCACCTTGTTTCCAACTTGCATTCGTAGATGAGAACACATGGACAGAATGCTTATAGTGTCTGCATGTCTCCCTTAGGCATTGGATTGTGTTGCTTGGAATCGTGCCAAAAGACCATGTGTAGGTTGATTGTGTAATATCCCCAATAAAGCTAGGCTAGGATATTATGTTTGACATCCAATAATGTTGTTTCTCTTTGTGTGATTTTGTCAAATACTTTACGTACAATGTTTTATGTTGATTGACAAACTTTTACCAACAACTTCCATGTGTTCTAATAATGAACATTTTGTCAAACATATCGCTTGCAACACAAACACACATAGAATGGAAGAGACAACATTGGCATTTTTATTATGAATGGAATCTAGAATACAACAGTAATAGATCTGTAATGGTTGTTATAACAGCTACAACAACACTACAAAATCAAGCAAAACATATAATGATGCCAAATTCTCCTCAAGAGATGGTGCCAAGCTACTCCAATTCCCCCAAGCCACGTGATGTCCTCTCCAATCCTCTCGACTCAATCGGTATAGCTCTCGTCCCTCATCACAACTTCACTACTCTATCCCAAGAGCCCACGACTCTCCTCCAAATTGTCTTGGCCTACAAAAGGCCCCTGTGGCCCTTCCTACTCCGCACAGTGTGAAAAAAGAAGGAACGGGGTCCTTCAAATGTCCCCGTAGACCTACCTAGCCTCACGTTGTTGTAAGGGGAGGGATTTGGCCCTCCAAATATCCCCTAGCGGCCCTCACAAACAGTTATTGGACCCTCACTTCCCACACGACTCTACCCAAACCAATATGTAACCTCCTCTAGCCTCACGACCTACTACAGCAAACCCTCACGATCCTCATGGTACTGGTGTGAATGAAAATGGCACTCCAATAAACCCAACGGCCTCTCAAAGTAATAAATTTTCCCCTCCAATCCTGTAAGAGACAAATTGTCTCCCCTAGGCAAATCGTTGCACCTCTAACTGAAGACAAATCGCAATATGAAACTCCAATGGAGATCCTAAATGGATCCCCTTCTTTTCTAGCTAGGGTGGATGCTGCACCACCGGAACCAAACCAACAATGGAAGGGTTTTTCTAAAACCCCAACGAAAACCTTCGCTCCAAGAGCACTCCAAATAAGAGATCAAGTCATAATGCCAAATTGAAGCACTACCCCTCCTTTTATTCTTCTTCCATGCCTTCTAGAACTTTTCCCTTTTTTTTACAAAATCAAACATGACCCTTATTTCCCCTTTAATTTTTACTTAAACATTAAAAGTTAGATTTAATGTTTAAGTAATTAATAATTTTATTGCATTTTTACTTAATGTCACTTTATAAACATAACACCTCCTAATCGAGTGACATTAAATAAATCCCCTTGACTCCCTTTGCTTTACTGACTATAGTCTATGGGAGTCGTATAGGCTACTAAGTCATCCTCTGTCATGATCAAGTGGAAGGGGACATCACATATTGTTTCCTTCGTTCAAGATATAAATGCCACATGGAGAGCCTCCATTTATATTTTTTGTCATAACGTAAATAACACATCATATACTATTTATATGGGCATTTGGAACTATGTATAAAAATTATAAAATGCAGTGCAAAAGGACAAGTGGAGGTTAACAGTTCCCTCGAATCAAGATACAATTATCGCATTGAAAGCCTCCATTTATATCACATGTTATATGGTAAAAAACACATCATATATTATAAGCATTTGAAACTAATGTTTTATTTATGATGCACCTTTCAATCCTTTAATTATAACCCTAACCATTCATATCACATGTTATAAGGTAAAAAACACATGAGGTCAAGAACACATCATATATTATCTATATAAGCATTTGAAACTAATGTTTTATTTATGCTACACCTTTCAATCCTTTAGTTATAACCCTAACCTTGACCCCATCCAAAGTATAACGTTGTTGATCTAGAATATATCAATATTGATCATAAAATGAGATGATGTATAAGGTAAAGAACACATCAGGTAAAGAACATGTCATATATTATCTATATAAGTATTTGAAACTAATGTTTTATTTATGCTACACCTTTCAATCCTTTAATTATAACCCTAACCTGGACCCATCCAAAGTATAACGTTTTTGATCCAAAATATATCAATATTGATCATAAAATGAGATGATGAAGGAAGTAAGTTATATTGTTGGTTCTTCATTGTTTACACCTTTCAATCCTTTAGTTATAACCCTAACCTTGACCCATCCAAAGTATAACGTTGTTGATCCAGAATATATCAATATTGATCATAAAATGAGATGACGAAGGAAGTAAGTTATATTGTTGGTTCTTCATTGTTCAGAGATATGTTGCCCCTTAGGTCATGTGTGTTTGCCCCCATGTTTCTTCATCAATCAAAAGATCTATAAAGCAAAGACTTGAAATTTTGCTTTATCAATCTTATTATTAAATATGATAGAAAACCATGTCGTGTCAAGTTCACATCGCATATAACCTTATAGTCCCCTTATAAATTATAAGGGGATGCTTTAAATTCAAAATAATGATGACTTACCCTTACTTATGCAACACACTTACAATCAATGCATCAATGCATTAAATATAATATATTTCTTTGGTCTAAGAAGTATCGATCTTTGATTAGGTATTATTCTCATGTATTTTTCCAATATATCAATGCATTATCTATAACATATTGGCTTGTATATGAAGCATCAAACTTTGATTAGGTATTCTTCTTCACTATTCTTCTCATGTATTTTTCTACTATAACAATGCATTATATATAACATATTTCCTTAGCATCAAACTTTGATTAGGTATTATTAGTCCCTGCTCTTCGGTCTGCAGGGACTAATAGTAATCGATTTTTAAATCTATGCATGCAAATCAATACAAAAAAGTCATTTTACCCAAAGTTTTTAAGGATCCATATAATTTTTTACCTCAAATTTAATTTTTAGTTCTAACTTTTTGGTTGGAGGTCTTATTTGGCCTCTTCCCAAGAAAATCCTCTGCATGGTATAGGAACATCTTACTTCAAGATACACATTTGCATGTTAATTTTTCAAAAATGAAGTAATACTAGAACCAAGTCTAGCATTACTTCTTGACATTTCTTGACATTAAATGTTTATATTCAATATTTTCTCGAAGTCCATAGCCCATTTACTGTTGAGCTACTAGCTAAACCATCATGCAGTCAAACGTGTCGGTTGGCTTCCACGCAACGTCCTTCCCATTCAGGTATTTCGCCTCTCTATAGAAGCCATTATCCAGAAGTCTTCTAAGTGATTATCCATAGGTCTTCTCCTCTCCCTCGCCTACCGGGATTATAGTAATAACATGCATTTAATAAAGAAATACAACTAAACTCAGAGTAAACATAAGATTTACTGCTATAAACAACAATCAATAGCATTAACATTAAATTGATATACACAACGGAATACATGAATAAACACCATCTGATACTTATCTTTGAAATGGTGGTAGATTCCACCAACCATGTGCAGGCCTTCCACAAACCTCCCAACCTTAGACCGCACTGCTCATCAGCTCAGCAATGGGTCACCCCCGAGCTGGGACTAACCTCCACCACAAGGCAAGGAATCCTAGGCTAGGCTGAGGTTACAGGGAAAACAGCACAGAAAACTGGAAGGATTCTTCCCAAGATGCCATCTTATGCCCACTACTACCAAACTCTCATTCCCCACATGCCTATTCCGCCCATGCATGTTTCGCCTGGGAGTATACACCTTCACAAGAACAGTCCATCGGTGCTAACCTCCCTCTCTGGGTCTTGGCAACATGCCGGATCAGGAAGTCTCAGAGCCTGAAGTTGGTGTTGGACACTCTCTGGAAGAAACCACTTCCCAGAAAACTCTCTCACCTGGAGAGAATTGCTCACAAGCCTGACAACCTGCCTCTTCCAACAACAGTCACCTCCCTCACCTAGAGAGAGGTCATACACAGGCTCAATCACAACTTGCACTGGCCAGCAAGCCACGCGCAGTCCAGCTCTGCGTGGCCACAACAGCCAACCAGAAAAATAACACGGGCTTCCCAAACAAGCTTAGCAATGGCGCAAGGTCTCACAGTGTTGGTTTTCGGGATTACACGACAAGCAATTCCCGCAGGGATCGACACAGACTCCACGGCTCAGAACGGAGAGGATGAACCTAGCTTTTTCAGAGCCAAACAAAGGCTTTTCCAGCTCTCAGGAATGCACGAGGTATTCTTGCAAAGGTCGGGTCAGTCGTATTGTTCAGAGCTCCATACATGCTCAAGCAGTCGGGTGGAATGGAGGAGGGACCCCTCTCACGGTTCCTCTCAGCCATTTTATTTGCATGCACTAGGGTTGACACTTGTCACCCATGGAACTGCATGCGTTCCATCAGCATGCATCCCCTTTGCATGTTTTCCACTTTCCAGGAAGTTAGGATAAAAACACATAAAATGCGCATGTTCTTTGGAATAATAATAAAATATTATTCCTAAGGCTTTAGCCCCTAGGCTCAACACTTAGCCCATTTTCCCACCTTCCAGACCCTAATTCCTTGCCCACTCTATGGAAGCTCAGTCCCCCTTCACTCATTCATCATGGTCATTCTGCACACGGCGGTGTTTATATTTTATTGATGTGTTGCATACATACATATACAAAATCAGGCCCTTGGCCTACAACCCTTAGGCTCTCTGGTCTAGCAATCACATAAGCCCACAGGCTTATACAAACTTGGCTCACCAACCTACAACACATATTTACAATTCATTTCATAAACCAGATTTACAAAGGGCTCGGTCTTGGGGACACTACAATTCCCCTCCCCTTATTTCTGCACTGTCCTCAGTGCAACTTTACACTGTCTCTGCAAGCTTTTCAAAATTTTCAAAAAGATGTGGGTAATCTACCCGCATAACATCTTCATGCTCCCATGTCGCGTCCTCGGGACCGTACCAGGTCCACTGGACCTTTACAAGCTCTATGGCTCAATTCCGGAGCTCTTTGCTTTTCCTGTCCAATATGCACACAGGATGCACTTGCAGGACACCTTTTGGTTCCACCTAAATCACATTCCAATTGATAACATGATTAGTATCAGGTATATATCTCTTAAGCAGTGAAACATGAAACACATTATGTACAGTCATAGATGCAGGTAATGCAAGCATGTATGCAACTTGCCCAATCCTTTCCAGGATCTCAAATGGCCCACAAAATATCGCTGCTAACTTGGCGCAACTTCCCAACTTCAAAGAACTCCTGTTAGTTTTCACTTTCAGAAAAACATGGTCACCCACTTTGAATTCTCTGTGGTTTCTGTTACTGTCAGCGTAACTTTTCTGCCTGTCCTAGGCAGCTTTTAGATTATGTTTAATTCTTATCATTTGGTATTCCATCTCTTTGAGCAGCTCAGGCCCAACTACTGCTCTGTCAGCTGGATTATCCCAGCTCACTGGAGTGCTACACTTTCTTCCATAAAGTGCTTCGAATGGGCTCATCTTGAACGATGTATGATACCCATTATTGTAGGCAAATTCTACCAAATGCAGGTAGTCTTCCCACCTTGATGGTTTATCCATCACATACATTCTCAGTATGTCTTCTATTACTCTGTTCACCCTCTCTGTCTGTCCATCAAACTCAGGATGATACGTTGTACTAAAGTTCAGATTCGTTTCGAATCCCTTGAATAGTCCTTTCTATAAATTTGAGATGAATTTCGGGTCCTTATCAGACAAAATTGTCTTAGGAATTTTGTGCAAGCGTGCCACTTCTTTTAAGAAGATATCAGCAACATCTGTTGCTCTGTGAGTGGTTTTCAATGGAATAAAATGGGCAGCTTTTGTAAGCTTGTCCAGCACCACCATGATCGAATCATGCTGCTTGCTCGTCCTAGGCAATCCTGTGATAAAATCCATTGTCACCACTTCCCATTTCCACTCAGGAATGGGTAAAGGCTGCAGCAACCCTGCTGGATGCCTATGCTCAGCCTTAACTTTCTAGCACTCCATACATCTGGCGATGTATTCAACGATTTCTTTCTTCATACCCAGCCAAAAATAATGGCTTTTGACTGCTGCCACAGTCTTCTGATATCCAGGATGTCCAGCATAAGCCACGTTATGCATTTATTTTAGAATTGCCAGCTTCAATTCTTGGACAATGGGTACATACACTCTGTTTTTATATAGAAGTAAGCCATCAGTTCCCAAGGTGTAACTTTCCTAGGTCAGTGGTCTCTCACGCTGTTGTAGCTTTGCTACCAGACCTCTGTACTGCAAATCAGCATTTGCAGCTTCCAAAATTTTGTCCTTGATCTCAGTCTTGTACATGCTAATGGTTGTAGCATGTAATTCATGCACTTTTTTGTTGAGTGCATCAACCACCTTATTTTCTTTCCCTTTGATATGCTTGATATCAAAGTCATATTCACACGGAAACTCCAACCATCTAGTTTGCCTGGCATTTAAAGTCTGTTGATCAAATAAATACTTCAGACCATTGTGGTATGTTCTCAATTCGAATCTCCTTCCCATGAGGTAATGTCTCCATTTCCTCAATGCGTGGACGATTGTTGCTAGCTCTAAATCGTGAGTGGCATAATTCATTTCATGCTCTTTCATCTTTTGGGACTCATAACAGATTACAAATCCCTCTTGGTTGAGAAGTCCTCCCAGCCCCTCCTTACACGCATCAGTGCACACCACGAAATCCATATTTGAATCTGCAATCTCCAGGATTGGAGCGTTGGTTAATAGTTGCTTCAATCGCTGGAAACTGCTCTCACACTCTTCAATCCATTGAAACTTCTTCTCCTTCCTCTGCAAGGAAGTGACAGGGTGAGCTATCTTTGAGAATCTGACTATAAACCTTTTGTAGTATCCTGCCAGACCCATAAAAGATCTAACCTCTGCCACATTCCTTGGCGCAGACCATTCTCGGATGGCCTCAACCTTTTCAGGATCCACAGCGATCCCTTCTTCAGATATAATGTGCCCCAAGTAATGAATTTGCCTTTGATAAAATGAGCACTTACTCAGCTTGGCGTACAGTCGGTGTTCTCTCAACACTTGCAG
>JASDQU011101886.1:12500-26786 GCA_032191745.1 Picea mariana
GGAATTGAATGGGATAGGAAACAATTGCATCCATGACAATGTGCATCTCACCCTCTATAAAGGGACCCACAGGTAAGACCTACATTTCCATGTTATCATTGCACCCCTTGCCCAAACATCCCCTACACCATCTCATGCATTTACATGACCTAGATTGGTCTTCACTTGGAAACACCCCACACCTGAGGAGAATCAGCCCAATAGGACATCATGAGACCCTCTCCAAACCTAGCTTGTTAAATAGCATAACGTCTTTGAGCACTTGTCTAGGAAAAGGGGGGTTTGATGCACATGTTTGGGTAACTTGATTATTAGATGTGATTGACATTGCTATGATCCTTGTGACTTATGAGCCCATGGAGGGCATACTTGTTGTTGATGCAGGACCATGCCCGACGGACAGGTACATATGGGAAGATTATTAGCTCAGACCTCCATAGGGCTAAAATCCCACCAAATGGATGTTGAGACCCCAGGCAAGGGTAGAGAGATACCGGAGGCTTGCACTAGAGGAAAGGGAGGATGTTCCACCATAAGAACTTTGGCAATCTTGGACCCAGGAGGTCTTTCCATCCCACCATGACGTTGGCCCTTGAAGGCCCCTAACGTCTTCATTCTCAGCCTTGACATCATCCAGTTGGGTTTTTAGGCATGAGGACGGCTTTGGTTGGCATGTGTGGCATTTTTTGACGGGTTTTGAGCCCCAACGTTTCACTTTGGAGGCCCAACGTTCCAAGAGGGGGGCCAACATCACCCTAGGAGGGGCATGACGTCACCCTAAAAAGATGAAATAAGGGTTTTTATTGTCAATTTTATGTAAAATTATATTTTTGATGTAAACTGACCATCTCAGCCTTTTTTGACCTAAAATGTAATTAAAGGTCATTTGTATTGTATAAATAAGGGAAAAATCTCTTATATTTTTCAGCATCTTTCACTCACACAAGTGTGAGGTCTGAAATTCGGCCTCTTTTAAGGCATATTGGTTGAACTAAGTGGTGCGCAACTCTTGGAGGGAGCTTATCTTGGTGTATTTTTGCATTTTTCAGGGTGGAAAGTCTTCAACTAGAGTTTGTGACTAGATTATTCTTGGTGAAGTAAGTAGAAATATGAAATCCTTCTTTATTTTGAATGGTTATGGTGTATTTACTTGTTCATTTATAAGATCATGAAATTGCTAGTGTGAAACATTAGGAGAAAAGCACATGTTATTGTTCTTTTCTTAATAACTCTTCACTTACTTGATTTTGCTCGAAGACACCTCCCTTGAAGGATATACTAGATCCCTACCTTAGTATCACTCTAGTACTATTGCTTCATTAATATTTCATACTTTTATTTCAAGCTTGACCTAAAGAAGAAGGAAAATCGTTAGGGCCTAGGGTTACCTACTTCCTAGCAACTGTTTCCTTCTAGGGTTTTGGATGATTGAGGCCTTAGGTTACTAAAGCCTCAACCATCCTCCATCTTCCTTTAGCTCACCCATTATCATTTGTTTCCCTCTAAAAATTGTCACTGCAATAGTGACTCAATTTACCCTAAAGGCACTAGTTTATACCTTACAAGTGATTGATTGACTAAAACAACCTTTAAACCATCTACTTCAAGATCTTTACTAACCATTTCTAACCTTAGATTGGACTAACCTACTAACTATCTTCTTGTTGTTGCAAAAGATTGCTACAACTATCTATAATAGCAGCAAAATCACCTTAAAAGCAAGTTTTAAAGATGATTTTACATTGCCTTCATTGCTTATGACAAATACTAGCATTTTGCCAAGTTTAGGTTATCATTTTGGTCATTATTGAAGTTTTATTGAGGCATAATTGTGAAGCTATTACTATATATACATTGTTATTATAAATATTTATGTTGCTTCATCTTCTATATAAGCTTATGCTTTTTATCAAAGTCTATGGTTTTATGAAGCACTAACATCAATTGGTACTTGCAAATAGTATTTTTCTTGTTGTCTTGTTCTGGGAAGGTACACTTAAACAATACTTTGCTTCTTCTTATTAAAACCTTTGGGACTTTCTGATAAGAGTGACCTGTGAGATGGGTGGGACTTTCTTGATATTCTTACCTCAGCCTTCTCAAACCCCGAGGTCACCAGGGACGTATCCCCTGGAGTACTACTCCTAAAGAGAAATAGGTGTCTTGTTTAGGTGACAGTGATAGGACAACCTCTTTTTACACCAATTTATTATTCACTTGCCTTTGGATTTTGGGCAAGTAAAAATTGCGCAATAACATTTTGGCACCGTTGTCGGGGAACACTGAGTGAATTCTCCTCAAAGACAACACTTTTCAGTAAGCCTTTCCTCAAAAGCCTTTATTTCACAAAGCTTACCTGGCGACTCCACTGAGGGTGATCCCCTCATTCCTTTGATAATCTCAAGAATATTGTCTGGCGACTCCACTGATGACGACCCGTAGCAGATGTCAGTACACACTTTCTTCTCCCATAGCTCCTATTTTCCCCATGGTCCCTCCTAAATGGTCTCCCGAAGAGCTTTTCAGCCCTTTGGATTTAGATAACACCCAAGGTGGATTGCATGATCTACCAAAAGGGGTTGATTCCTGGATACCTAAATTCCTAGGAGAAGCAGGATCTTATGGAAACTCACATTGGACTAAATTTTGTGAGGGGTATGAATTTCATCAATCAGGAGAAGAACACCCAGACACGTTTATGAGACTTTTCTTCAATTCGCTCACCAGGAGTGACAAAACCTGGATTAATATACCAAGTGGAAGCCTCAAAACTTATGAGGATTCGAAACAAGCTTTCATGAACAGATGGGGTAAAGAATAAAGTATGGCCTCCTTTTATTCTCAATACCTCGAAGTTTGCAAACGAACCGACGAAAAACGTTAGGGAATTTAATGATGGGTTCAACACTCTCATTAGCAAATTCCAACCCAACTTTCACCAAAAGAGCGCTATTCTCCAACAATACCTAAACTCCTTAGAAGAAACTTTGCAATTTACCCTCAAGGATAGATTACCTGGAAGGCTAGAAGAAGCACAAAAGGTTGCTTGTCAGATCGAGGAGAACCTTAGGTTCAACAATTCCATTGAGCCGAATTGAAATGTATATTGTAATTTCATTGTAAATTTGGACCGTTCATTATAAGGTCGCAGATCTAACGATAGAGATTATGTTAGGGTTTTTTTCCCTAGAAGGAAACCCTCTTTTATGAGGGAAATGTATTGCAGCTATGGTGGATGGCGAATATTGTATTATGAGATAGGAGACTGTGAGAGAAAGAAGAGGAAGTTACAACGAGTTTGTTGTAGGTTGTATCCCTTCATATGCTGGATAATAATAAAGGAAGGACCTGGCAATTTCTCTGGTGGACGTAGCCCACATTGGGTGAACCACGTAAATCTTTGTCTCTATTGTATTGTGTATCTTCTGTGTTTTTTTCCACATTTGTTTTATTTTATTGCTCCACAGTCCTGTTTTTCTAACAGATGATGACCAAATCCTTAGATTCATGAAAAACAACAAAGAATTCACCGATTCACAAGTAAAATTCCTAGTTTATTCCATAGACCTAGATGTATTACACTTGCAAAATAACACTTTTCCAAAAGGATGTGTCCCTTTAAAACACCTCTTTGACAGACACGATGTTTACAAAGGAAAAACCCCCAAGAAAAAAATAGACGAAGCCTTGGAATTCAACATCGGCACTGAGATGGATCCATGAATGGTCAAAATAGGGAAAGGTACTACTAAAAAGGAGAGAATTGAGATACTTGACCTCATAAGAGAATTCAAAGATACCTTTGCTTAGATTTATGATGAGTTGAAGGCTTATAGGGGTGATGTCATCCAACATGACATACCTTTGACAGAAGGAGCCAAACCTTTCCGACAAAAGTTAAGACATATTAAATCAAAGTTGGAAAACCAGATACAAAAGGAACTCCAAAATATCATCGATGTTGGTATCATAGCTCCCATTAGATATTCGTCATGGATGTCAAATTTGGTAGTTGTCCGAAAGAAAAGTGGAGGCATTCGCTTATGTGTAGATTTCTGAAACCTTAACCAACTATGTTTGAAAGACAACTACCCCCTCCCAAATATGGAACATCTGTTACAAAGGGTTACAGGGGCAGGCATGATGTCCATGCTAGATGGGGTTTCTGGATACAACCAAGTGTTACTCAAAAGAGAGGATCAACTTAAAACATCATTTACCACACCATGGGGAACATTCATGTACTTAAGGATGCCTTTCAGACTTATGAATACGGGTGAAACCTTTCAAAGAGCAATGGACTTTTCTTTTAGGGATCTCATTCAGGAAATCATAGAAGTTTACCAAGACGATCTCACAGTCGTATCAAGGAGAGAAGAGACCACATCTCACACCTCATAATTGTCTTTGAAAGATGTAGAAAGTATGGTATCTCCTTGAACCCTAAGAAGTTTGTTTTCGGTATAGATAAGGGGAAACTATTGGGACACATAGCCTCAGAAGGGGGAATTTCCATAGACCCACAAAGGATCCAATCTATCAAGGATGTACGCCCCCCAGCTAACAAAAAATCTCTACAAACGTTTTTCAGAAAAATAAATTTCATTTGAAGATTTGTCCCAAACTTTGTCGAAAGAATAAAACCCATGAGTGCATTAATAAAAAAGGACACGGTGTTCAGGTGGGATTACACGACCATTAAATCCTTTGAAGACATAAAAGACACCATCTCCCAAGCCCCAGTTCTAGTGAGTCCTGATTATTCACGGGATTGCATAATATTCTCTTTTGCCTCTCAAGACACTATCGTAGGTGTATTGTTGCATAAAGATGTTGATGACCATGAACACCCCATTGTTGTCATGAGTAAAGTCCTTAGGGATTCAGAGACGAACTATTCAATTACTGAGAAACATGCTTATGCTTTAGTAAAATCCCTTAAGCACTTTAGAAACTACGTGGGTTATAATAAGATTAAGTCTTATGTCCTTTACCCAGCAGTAAAAGATGTCGTATCACAACAAGATTGTATGGGTACTAGGGGTAAGTGGGTTTCCAAGATCCAAGAGTATGATTTAGAAATAAAACCCACCAATATTGTGAAGGGAGAAGGGTTAGCCCAAATGCTGACTGAAAGCAACCAAGAGGCCATACAAATGGGAGAAAGGGAACAAATAAATATGGTAGTAAGTGAGATAGAACATGATGAATGGTACTCTAACATAATATACTACCTTAAGAATTTATCGTGCCCAGACCATCTAGTAGACTATAAAAGAAGGGCCCTAAGACTTAAAGCTATGAAGTATTGTTTGACTAAGAATGGCCTCGGTTGGAAGGACCCGGATGGCGTTCTCCTTAGATGTGTGAACCAAGAAGAAGCAAATGGGCGGTTGAAAGAATTACACTCTGGTCATTGTGGCCGACACTTCATTTCCCGTAATACTGCACACAAGATCTTAAGAGCTGTATATTATTGGAACATTGTTCGTTGATACCCATCGATATGACCGGTCATGCCAACCTTGCCAATAATTTACTTGTACACAAAATATCTCGGCACAACCTTTGAAACCTGCAGTAGTGGAAGATCCTTTTCAACAATGGGGATTAGATTTTATTGGAGAGTTTAAAGACAATTCAAGTAATGGTTACTGATGGATTTTAACAACCACAGATTATTTTACTAGGTGGGTAGAATCCATCCCCACAAAGAAAGTCACTAAGGAAGTAGTCATGAACTTTTTGGAAGAAAGAATCATAACAAGATTTGGGGTCACATCCAAGATTACTACTGTCAATGCCAAAGTTTTCATTTCTCTTGCATTAGCAAAATGTTGTTTCAAATATGGCATTGTTCTATCTCATTCCTTGAACTATTACCCTCAAGGGAATGAGTTGGCATAATCAATCAATAAGAACCTTATGAACATCATTAAGAAGGTTGTGGGAGAAAACAAAAGTTCTTGGGACAGCAAAATCAAGTATGCCTTATGGGAAAATCGAATAACAACAAATACCTCAACAAGAAAGACCCTATTTGAACTAGTATATGGATTAGAAGCCAAACTGCCTGTGAATCTCCAAATCCATATCCTTCGTTTTGCTCAGCAATACACCACTGAGGGAGAAGCAATCCAAGGGATAATTAACAAGTTAGTAGAGTTGGATGAATCTAGGATGGTTTCCTTAAGCCAAATGGAAAGAAACCAGGAGAAAGTCAAGAACACATTTGATCACAAGGCAAAGGAAAGGGATTTCACTAAAGGAGACTCAGTATTGTTATGGGACAAAAGAAGGGAGAAAAATGGTATGCACAAGAAGTTGGATGGACTATGGACAGGTCCCTACAGTATCATGAGTCAGGAAGGAACAAACTCGTTCAATTTGGAAAACCTAGAAGGAGAAGCTTTGAAGCTACCTGTGAACGTTATACACATCAAGCGTTACTACTCGCCAGCAGCATGACATGTAAGTACAGGGAAGCAGGTAGGAATTTGCATTCATTGTGTATACCATCTGCGTATCATGCTAAAGTAGTTGTATTTACATTTGTATATATGAGTGCTAACTTGTATTTCATTTGATCATATATGCGCCAGGGGTGATATCACCACCCCAAGAGATTACTGATCATTTTTGTTGAGATCTAGTAGGACACGGGTCATACCAGAGATGCTCAGATTCTTATGCGCTCTACGATGAGCACATGTCCTCGAGTTGGAGCCAGATGTTATCCCCTATCCTAGGGATAACTAAGGAGATTATGTCTCGAGGCCAACAGGTCCTAGACATGGAGTATCGAGAGCCATATTAACTTGAGCCTAGCCTTGGAGGGCCCATATTTTCTTCAACGCCTCCCATATATCATCAACAAAAGCATCCATCCTATTGGCCTAGTTCTGAAGTAGCAGTGGGTCTTTCTCCATGAGGTAATGAGTCCAGGTATCATGGTGCGTGTCACTCTGATTCTCAAAACATTTGAATATGTGCATTGAATTCTCTTTTGCTTCATGACGTTTGCTTGGAAATTATGACTTTTAACTTGTCCATAACTGGGGGGGATGACAGAGTGTCCTAGGAAGTTGGTTCCCTTAGGGATGAGTTTCCACTGGGTGGGTTTATGAAAGGTCATTGTCCATTCCTTCCATACTTATCACTTTTCATCATTTTCCCTCTCATCTATCCCCTACATTGGTTCGGGAATTGGGTTTGCCAAGCTAGTAAGGGTTGTACCTTGCCTTGTGGGAAGAAGGGGCTAAAGGCCCAGAGGGTAAAAGTAGCTAGCAAAAATTACAATCCAAGATCAAACCTTGAGATGCTTCGCCCGGGGATCCCCAAGAAAGTAATAAAAGGCTTCTCAGCAAGAAAAATGGGGGACCCATGAAATAAAATAAAACTCAAGACCTAGTTGGTGGATAGGGGGTCTCATCATGAGCCAACCTATTAGGTCCATGGGCATGTAGTGGTATGACAGTACTATTCATCAATCACCACACCGGGTAGTTTCTCTTGGTGGCATAGCCAAGAGAAAGGGGGTCTCATCACGAGCCAACCTTCTCATCTCCGTGAAATGCTTGTGGGTAACGTTGTCACAACTGGTCACCACACCAAGGCAGTGTCCTCCAGCTATTCTCTTGAAAGAAAAAATAATAATACAAAGAGTAAAAAGACATTTAATGGGCTAGGAAACAATTGCATCCATGACAAGGTGCATCTCACCCTCTACAGAGGCACCCACAGGTAGAACCTACATTTCCCTGGTATCATTGCACCCCTTACCCAAACATCCCCTAGACCATCTCATGCATTTACATGACCTAGATTGGTCTTCACCTAGAAACACCGCACAACTGAGGAGAATTAGCCCAATAGGACATCCTAAGACCCTCTCCAAATCTAGCTTGTTAAATAACATAACGTCTTTGAGCACTTGTCTGGGAAAAGGGCGGTTGGATGCACATGTTTGGATATTGAGACCCCAACTAGGGGCAGAGGGATACTGGAGGCTTGTACCAGATGGATGTTGAGACACCATATGGATGTTGAGACCCCAGCTAGGGGCAGAGGGATATCAGAGGCTTGCACCAGAGGATTGCATGATCTCCCAAAAGGGGTTGATTCCTGGATACCTAAATTCCTGGGAGAAGTAGGATCTTATGGCAACTCACATTGGACTAAATTTTGTGAGGGGTATGAATTTCATCAATCAAGAAAAGAACAACCTGACATGTTTATGAGACTTTTCTTGAATTCACTCACTGGGAGTGCCAGAACTTGGATTAATAATATCCCAAGTGGAAGCCTCAAAACTCCCGAGGATTTGAAATGAGCTTTCATGAATAGATGGGGTAAAGAAGAAAGTATGGCCTCCTTTTATTCTCAATACCTTGAAGTTTGCAAACGAACCGATGAAAACATTAGGGAATTTAATGATAGGTTCAACACTCTCATTAGGAAACTTCAACCCAACTTTCACCCAAAGAGCGTTATTCTCCAACATTACGTAAACTCCTTAGAAGGAACTTTGCAATTTACCCTCAAGGATCAATTACCTACAAGCCTAGAAGAAGCACCTGAGGTTGCTTGCTAAATCAAGGAGAACCTTATGTTCAACAATTCCATCCATTAGGTTAACCTCTTGAATGATAATGACATCTGGGATCCAAATGAGGAGATCATGGGAGGGTTGAAGCATAACCTCCCAGAGATTCTAGAGGTAGAATATAGTACTTTCCCTAGAAAATGGAGCACAGGTTTCTCAAACATGAAAGATGCTTCCTTGTTCTCACAACAAAATGAACCTCTTGAGGATTTGAAACCCACTCAAGATACATTTATAAACCCTGAGGTTGAATACATTGAATACTCGCCTTCACAAATCGATGAGAAAGACAATTTTGAAGAGGAGTTCCCTATTGTATACTAGGTTGGGAACATGGGAACGAAATATGGAGAACTTGCACCTTTTTATGCTACCCTCCAAATCAATGATTTCCTTCTCCATAATTGTGTGTTTGACCCAGACACCCCTAGAAACATTATGATCGAAAGGGTTATGCACCAGCTAGGCCTAAGTATATCACATCCAAATACGCGAGGTGGTTTTACGCGAGGCATCATTAAGGACCTAAGTATCACCTTCCATGCTTTCCCTGATGCCCCTTTCCCAATTGATGTAATAGTGATAAACACTTTAAGTAACTGGGCGATTTTACTCTATAAGGACTTGATAGAAAAATTGACCCAAGGTGGATTGTATGATCTCCCAAAAGGGGTTGATTCTTGGATACTGAAATTCCTGGGAGAAGTAGGATCTTATGGCAACTCACATTGGACTAAATTTTGTGAGGGGTATGAATTTCATCAATCAAGAGAAGAACACCCTGACATGTTTATGAGACTTTTCTTGAATTCTCTCACTGGGAGTGCCAGAACCTGGATTAATAATCTCCAAAGTGAAAGCCTCAAAACTCTCGAGGATTTGAAACGATATTTCATGAACAGATGGGGTAGAGAAGAAAGTATGGCCTCCTTTTATTCTCAATACCTCAAAGTTTGCAAACGAACTAATGAAAACGTTAGGGAATTTAATGATAGGTTCAACACTCTCATTAGAAAACTTCAACCCAACTTTCACCCAAAGAGCGTTATTCTCCAACATTACCTAAACTCCTTAGAAGGAACTTTGCAATTTACCCCCAAGGATCAATTACCTACAAGCCTAGAAGAATCACAAGAGGTTGTTTGCCAGATCGAGGATAACCTTAGGTTCAAAAATTCCATCCATTTGGTTAACCTCTTGAACGATAATGACATCTGGGAGCCAAATGAGGAGAGCATGGGAGGGCTGAAGCATAACCTCCCAGAGATTCTAGAGGTAAAATATAGTACTTTCTCTAGAAAATGGAGCACATGTTTCTCAAACATGAAATATGCTTCCTTGTTCTCACAACAAAATGAACCTCCTGAGGATTTGAAACCCACTCAAGATACATTCAGAAACCCTGAGGTTGAAGACATTGAATACTCGCCTTCACAAATCGATGAGGAAGACGATTTTGAAGAGGAATTCCCTATTGTCTACTAGGTTGGGAACATGGGAACGAAATATGGAGAACCTACACCTTTTTATGTTACCCTCCAAATCAATGATTTCCTTCTCCATAATTGTGTGTTCGACCCAGATACCACTAGAAACATTATGACCGAAAGGGTTATGCACCATCTAGGCCTAATTATATCACATCCACATAGACAAGTTGGTTTTACACGAGGCATCATTAAGGACCTAAGTATCACCTTCCATGCTTTCCCTGATACCCCTTTCACAATTGATGTGATAGTGATAGACACTTTAAGCAATTGGAGGATTTTACTCCGTAAGGAATTGATAGAAAAATTGACTGGAAGCTTACAAGACCAAGGGTCCAAGGCTATCATATCTCACCCCGAAGGAGGATGCTTTACCCTTCACAAAGAACCCATCACATGCTGCCTTATTGAAAACCCTGGCGAACTCGATAATCAGCTCTGTTGTGTAAATTATGGGATTGAAAGTTGGTTTGTCCAAGGGGCATATTTAGAGGAGGAGCTTACCCAAAAACCTGGGGGGATATGGACTTTGGAATTTGATGGTGCTCATTCGAGTTCTGGTTCAGGAGAAAGCATTGTCTTAACATCCCCATCCAAGTAAAATTTTGATTACTCCTATAGGCTTGAATATCATTGTACAAACAATGTTGTCGAATACAAAGCTTTGATTATAGGCCTTAACTTAGAAATTGACAAAGATGTCACATGCTTGAAGGTTATAAGAGATTCAGATTTAATAGTATCGCAAGTGTTGTTAGACTTCGTTGCAAATAATGAAATATTAAAAAGGTACCATGACTTTGCAAAATCCTTTGAGGTAGTGTCAATCAAAGCAGTTCCCAGAGAATAAAACTATGTGGCAGATGCCTTGGCAGTCTCGGCATCCACCTTACAACCTTGTGATGGGCCCTCCAAAACCTGTGCAAAATGGAAGTCTTGTTTGGACCATCAATCCCTGATAACTTGGAACATTGGAAAGTCTTTGAAGATGATGACCAAATCCTTAGATTCATGGAAAACAACAAAGAATTCATCGATTCACAAGTAAACTTCCTAGCTGATTCCATGGACCTAGATGTAGTAAACTTGCAAAATAACACTTTTCCAAAAGGATGTGTCCCTTTAGAACACCTCTTTGACAGACACGATGTTTACAAAAAAAAAAAAAAAAAAAAAACCCAAGAAACAAACAAGCGAAGCCTTGGAATTCAACATCAGTGCTGAGATGGATCCAAGAATGGTCAAAATAGGGAAAGGTACTACTGAAAAGGAGAGAATTGAGATACTTGACCTCATAAGAGAATTCAGGGATACCTTTTTCTTGTAATTATGATGATGAGTTGAAGGCTTATAGGGGTGATGTCATCCAACATGCCATACCTTTGACAGAAAGAGCCAAACCTTTCCGACAAAAGTTAAGACCTATTAACCTGAAGTTGGCAAACCAGATACAAAAGGAACTCTAAATGATGGTCGATGTTGGTATCATAGATCCCACTATATATTCGTCATGGATGTCAAATTTGGTAGTTGTCCGAAAGAAAAGTGGTGACATTCGCTTATGTGTAGATTTCTAAAACCTTAACCAGCTATCTTTGAAAGACAACTACCCCCTCCCAAATATGGAACATCTTTTACAAAGGGTTATAGGGGCAGGCATGATGTCCATGCTAGATGGGTTTTCTGGATACAACCAAATGTTACTCAAAAGAGAGGATCAACTTAAAAGATCATTTACCACACCATGGGGAACATTCATGTACTTAAGAATTCCTTTCGGCCTTATGAATGCGGGTGCAACCTTTCAAAGAGCGATGGACTTTGATTTTAGGGATCTCATTCAGAAAATCATAGAAATTTACCAAGACGATATCACAGTCGTATCAAAGGAAAGAAGATACCACATCTCAAACCTCAAAATTGTCTTTGAAATATGTAGAAAGTATGGTATCTCCTTGAACCCTAAGAAGACTGATTTCGGGATAGATAAGGGGAAACTATTGGGACACATAGCCTCAAAAGGGGGAATTTCCATAGACCCACAAAGGATCCAATCTATCAAGCATGTATGCCCCCCAGCTAACAAAAAATCTCTACAATCTTTTTTTGGAAAAATAAACTTCATTCGAAGATTTGTCCCAAACTTTGCTGAAAGAATAAAACCCATGAGTGCATTACTAAAAAAGAACACGGTGTTCAGGTGGGATGACAAGGCCATTAAATCCTTTGAAGACACAAAATACACCATCTCCCAAGCCCCGGTTTTGGTTATTCCTGATTATTCACAGGATTTCATAATATTCTCTTTTGCCTCTCAAGACACTATCGCAGGTGTCTTGTTGCAGAAAGATGTTGACAAACATGAACACCCCATTTCTTTCATGAGTAAAGTGCCTAGGAATTCAGAGTTGAACTATTCAATTACTAAGAAGTAGGCTTACGCTTTAGTAAAATACCTTAAGCACTTTAGAAACTATGTGGGTTATAATAAGATTAAGGCTTATGTCCCTTACCCGACAGTAAAAGATGTCTTATCACAACAAGATTGTATGGGTGCTAGGGGTAAGTGGGTTTCCAAGATCCAAGAGTATGATTTAGAAACAAAATCCACCAAGATTGTGAAGGGACAAGGGTTAGCCCAAATGTTGACTGAAAGCAACCAAGAGTCCATACAAATGGGAGAAAGCGAACAAATAAACATGGTAGTAAGTGAGCTAGAACATGATGAATGGTACTCTGACATAATATACTCCTTGAGAATTTATTGTGCCCAGACCATCTAGTAGACTATAAAACAAGGGCCTTGAGACTTAAAGATATGAAGTACTACTTGACTAAGAATGGCCTCGGTTGAAAGGAACCGGATGGATTTCTCCTTATATGTGTGAACCAAGAAGAAGCCAATGGGTTGTTGAAAGAATTTCACTCTGGTCATTGTGGTGGACACTTCGTTGCCCGTACTACTGCACACAAGATCTTAAGAGCTGGATATTATTGGCCAACATTGTTCGTTGATACCCATCAATATGTCCGATCATGCCAACCTTGCCAATACTTCACTGGTAACCAAAATCTCTCAACACAACCTTTGAAACTTGTGGTAGTGGAAGCTCCTTTTCAACAATGGGGATTAGATTTTATTAGAGAGTTTAAATACAATTCAAGTAACGATTACCGATGGATTTTGACTGCCACAGATTATTTTAGTAGGTGGGTAGAATCCATCCCCACAAAGAAAGACACTGAGGAAGTAGTCATGAACTTTTTGGAGGAAAGAATCATAAAAATATTTGGGGTCCCATCCAAGGTTACTACTGACAATTCCAAATCTTTCAGTTCTCTTGCATTAGCAGAATTTTGTTTCAAATATGGCATTGTTCTATCTCATTCCTCGAACTATTACCCTCAAGGGAACGGGTTGGAAGAATCAAGCAATAAGAACCTTATGAACATCATCAAGAAGGTTGTGGGAGAAAACAAAAGGTCTTCGAACAACAAAATCAAGTATGCCTTATGGGAAGATCGAATAACAACAAATACCTCAACAAGAAAGACCCTGTTTGAACTAGTATATGGGTTAGAAGCCAAACTGCCTGTGAATCTCCAAAACCTTATCCTCCGTTTTGCTCAACAATACACCACTGAGGGAGAAGAAATCCAAGGGAGAATTAACCAGTTAGTAGAGTTGGATGAATCTAGGAGGGTTTCCCTAATCCAAATGGAAAGAAACCAGAAAAAAGTCAAGAACACCTTCGATCACAAGGCAAAGGAAAGGGATTTCACTGAAGGAGTCTTAGTATTGTTATGGGACAAAAGAAGAAAGAAACCTGATATGCACAAGAAGTTGGATGGACTATGGACAGGTCCCTACAGAATCATGAGTCAAGCAGGAACAAACTCGTTCAATTTGGAAAACCTAGAAGGAGAAACTTTGAAGCTACCTGTGAACGTTATACAAATCAATCATTACTACCCGCCAACAACATGACAATTAAGTACAAGTAAGTAGGTAGGCATTTGCATTCATTGTGTATACCATCTTCATATCATGATAAAGTAGTTGAATTTCCATTTTTATATATGATTGCTTACTTGTATTTCATTTTATCATATATGAGCCAGGGGTGATATCACCACCCCAAGAGATTACTCATCATTTTTGTTGAGATCTAGTAGGTCACAGGTCATACC